>JAYRBW010120357.1:0-17133 GCA_036023295.1 Invenusta paracnida
TTATACACTTTTTCGTATTCCTGACCTTCATCCATGCGAATCGATTCTAACAGTTTCGTGACCGTGCTGATCATCTCGTAGCCTTGGATGATGTCAATGGTGGAGCCTTGCAGTTGTGAACTAATTCCCTTCAAGTAACCAAAAAAGTGTAACACTGATTGGAATGCAACAATAAAACTACTGTCAGTTATGCGTTTCAGTATGCTGTATGCGTCACCGCACGACTTGCTATCCCAGCCTCTCTCTGTTGACCCGATTGCTTCTAAACAAATGATTAGAGGCTCGTACATCTCATCAAAATCTTGTAATGTAGTGTGCTTCTCTGCCCATCTAGTTTTGCAAAAAATCTTAAACTTATTCTTCAAAATTTTGCTAATTCGTTTCTCATTGACCTTCTCAATGGCTAACTCCAGGCGACGACTACGTTTCGGTGAATATTTGAAAAAGATTCCCAACTGTATGAGTGTAGCCAGCATAACTTGTATTTCCTGAATATCACAGGGTTTACACAGAGCCAAGTTGAGGTCGTGACTAGAACAATAGTGGTAGGTCGCCCGTGGTGATTGTTGGGTAAAGAGGGCAGCACAACCGTTTTGTGCACCAGACATATTGCCTGCACCATCAAAAGTCTGAGACCGGCAGTTTTTAATGTCAAGTCCAGCTTGTGTGAGACATGTGATTAAGCTCTGACAGATTGCTTTTCCGGTTATAACTTCACATGGCACAAACTCTAAAAGCCGTTCAATCGGCTTATTGTTTTTAACATACCTCAAGACAACACCTAACTGCTCCCAGTTACTACTATCGGTGACCTCGTCACCCTGTAAACCAAACAATGGGCCGATTTCTTGCTGTCTTATTTCAGCTAAGATTTCCCCTTGTATGTATTCTTTTATACAATATAAAAAATCATTTTGTGCAGTTTTCGATGTATACGAAGCATTTTTATCACATGATGTTAAATGATCTTTCAGAATTGTATCTCCTGCTTCTACTCGGAATTGGAGCAGTGCTCGAAAATTACCTTGACTGGAGCTACAACTGTCCAGCTCTAGGCTATCATCTCTATGCCCTCGCAGTGCCACACCTTGTTTGCCACAAAATTCTACACATTTTAATATAGATGTCAGTATTTTTCTGTTTCTTTCTACTCTAGCTGCGTTTCCTTCCGAAAGATTTATGTCAATTCGTTTGTTCATGTCAGTATATGTACTCTGAAAGTCTTCCAGTTTGTTTAACGAGTTTTGGTGATATAAACATGTAGAATGTATTTTTAGATCCTGCAAAGCATTTTTCCAATTTTGATATGGCGCAGTTATCAGGATATTGGGACGCCTATGCGATGTATCAGGGAACAATACACATGGCAGACAGAAAAGACCATCTAGATTTACAGAATATGATATGAAATTAAACTGTTCAAACCATTCTCGACAGCAATAGCGATAAGCATAACCACTAGGATGTCGTTTGTCCTTATATTGCTTAGGAGGGAATTTAAAATTTGATTTAGGCACTCTATTATTAATTAACAACATTTTAACATCATCTGATAATTTTTTAGTTAAAAACTGTTCAATAGTAGGCAGTACAGAATCTGAAGAGGTAGGAGGTGCCGTCTGAGAGACCACAGGAGTAGTGGAGGTGGATGAGGGCATCGCCTGAGAGACCACAGAAGTAGTGGAAGTGAATGAGGGCACCTCCTGAGAGACCGCATGAGTCATGGCGAATGAGGGCACCTCTTGAGAGACCACAGGCGTAGTGTAGGTGGATGAGGGCATCGCCTGAGAGACCACAGGAGTAGTGGAGGTGGATGAGGGCATCGCCTGAGAGACCACAGGAGTAGTGGAGGTGGATGAGGGCATCGCCTGAGAGACCATAAATGCAGTAATTGGTCGGATTGTTTTTGACTCCTCATCAAGTAATTTTCTTGCCTTGCATTTCCTTCCATCATACCCAGATTTTTTTCTCGCTTTATCACCATTCGCACCACTTATTCGTTTCATTGCACTGAAATACAGATAATAAAATCATTGATTAGGTACATTCTAATCCAAAAAATATTTGACTATATTAAACTGGTAATACATATTTATTTAAATGAATTATTATATAAATGTAGGAAAAAATGAACAATTTTGACTATCTTTAATTTACTAAACAATACATTCGCATTTTATACGAAATTGGTACCATTTAGAGAGAAATGGTATACATATTTGAAATCTACATTAAAATTTGCATATTTATAAAAAAATGAAAGGGAAGGTTTTCCTATAACAAATTTTACGAAATTGTGGACATATAGTCAAAATTTTGAAGTTTAAATTAAATACACTTTTATTTTGTTTGTAAACCTATTTAGACAAATACAAATTAATTTTCTTAAACAAATGTGACTAATAATATACAATATTAAATTAGTTACACAGTATAATGCCTAAATTTACTAATAAAATTGTAATATATAACATCTATACTTACAATGTAATAACACCAGGCAGTCTGCTTAGTTTGCGAAATTCAAACAAATGAATATTTCCCACTATAGTATGTTTTTACCATCGAGATCGGACTATTAAGCTTAACCCTTTAAACCCGGCTATGCAATGCTTTGGCTTCTTGCATACAACGGCTATCTAATTTGAAAATTTTGAATTATTTTTATCCGTGATTTTCATTGGTTGACATTTGACGTCACAAATACGCAACGATGTACGCTAGAAATACTGCTTGATGTTGAAAGGAGAATCCATATCTATGGTATAAATTACCGTACAAGCTGTTGCCAGTTAATAATCAATATGTCGTGTCAAGATAAGGCAAACCTAACAATCTGATCTCTATGGTTTTTACTATTAAATTAGGAAACAAACTATACTTTATTCATTACGCTTATTCAGGTTTAATGCTTTCATCTCCTTTCATCTTCATGCTTTATTTAACACCCAACCATCAGAAAGTGATAATTAAATTGAAGTGCCTGCCTATCAATATCAATAAGTATAACTTTATTTTTTTTCTAAAGAAAGTGTATTTTAGAATCAGACGCTATTTAGTTATACATATTAATAATATGTAGTTAATATAAAAAGTCATTTCTTTGGGGTTGCTTCTTTACTTTTAAAGAGGGCGCCAATTTATTTAAATGCTCAAGGGCGCCTTATACATATTTTAGGGGGGGCGCACGCCCGTTCCGCCTCCCCCTAAATCCGCCCCTGACTCCGAGTACCCTTATGCACAGACAAAGGTGGACTATGTGTGAATAATTTATAATTATTAATAATAATTAACAATAATACATTAATAATAATATTAATTTTTATTAATAATAATTTATTTAATTAATAATAATAAGGGTCTCTCTCAAACATGTGAATAAGTTTTAAGTTTAAAGTTTAAACATAAAAATCGACTCTATGTCTACTATGTCTAATGGTTCATGACATATTGTGTCAAAGGCCTTTTTTAAATCAATTAATATAGTCAGTACTTCCATTTTATTGTGTAATTTATTGCAGATATAGTCTGTAACTGCTCTTATTGCATCTATTTTTCTCTTAAACCAAATTGATTATCAACTATTTTCATTTTTACCTTTAAGTCATTTTGCCAAAAAAAGTTTACAGAAAAATAGATATTTATTCATAATGAAAATTAAATGAGCATTTCATATATGTAACCCAAGTATGTTTTATTGCTTTTCCTCATTTAAGGGGTAAAATTTTAAAATCAAAAGACTTGTTGGCAACCATTACCAACTTGATAATACAAAGTACTGTTTTATTGTGTTGTTATTATAGTCATTTGTATGTGTTTGTCAAGGGGTGTATACAATTAATCATTTGTGTTAAGGTCTTATTTTTCATATCTATTTTAGAGTTTTTTCCTTGCTTAGAAGAGGTGGACTCTGATGATTCATCCCACGAGACAAAAGCCTTTGAATTACGGTCTTCTCTACATGACTGGGTGATTGCTAACAACATTACTCATACTGCTCTGAATCACTTGCTGGCCATCTTGAATCCATTCTTCCCAGAATTACCAATGGATGCAAGAACTGTGTTAGGCACTGCGCGATCATCACAAGTGCAGAAGATGGGTATTAAAGGACAAATTATGTATGTTGGTCTAAAAAATATTGTGTCTCAATTGCCTTCTAATGCCATGCATCATCTGTCTATTAACATTGATGGCCTGCCTCTGTATCGCAGTTCAAAGACAAAGTTTTGGCCTATTTTAGGTTCAGTGAATGGTTCTGTCCCATTTATCATCTCTATTTACTGTGGAGAAGGGAAACCTAATATTAATGAATTTTTAGATCCATTTGTTAATGACTTATTGTGCTATGATTCTGTTATCTTGAAATCCGTGATCTGTGATGCACCAGCACGAGCATTGGTTAAATGCATTAAGAGTCACTCTGGATATTCGTCTTGCGACAGGTGTGACACACGTGGTGAATATGACAATAGTGTTTTTTTCGTCATGAGGGCTTAGCCCGCACTGATGAATCATTCCGGCAACAGGAGGATCGAAATCATCATGTAGGAGTCAGTGTTCTAACAAGGTTGCCACTCAATATGATCACTGCTTTTCCATATGACCCTATGCATCTGGTATTCCTTGGTGTTATGAAACGATTGTTAACATATTGGCATGGTGGACCCAGAGCTACACGATTTTCTTCTTCTATGTTCTCATCCATTTCCACTGTGCTACTGGCTATTTCATCATTTTTCACTAAAGACTTTTCACGTAAGCCCAGGAGCTTGGAGTACCTTAAATTTTACAAAGCAACAGAGTTTCGTTCTTTTCTACTCTACTCTGGTTCAATTTCTTTGAAGGGTGTTTGTCCACCAAAGATATATCGCCATTTTTTACTTTTGCACACTTCAATTCTAATTCTGTGTCATCCTCTTTTATGTAAGACTTTAAATGGTATTGCTAAAGTGAACCTTCAAAAGTTTGTAAATAAATGTGTACAATTATATGGTAATTCTATGCTTAGTTATAATGTTCATGCCCTGTTGCATTTATCAAATGACTGTTTACACTTTGGCCCTTTAGATTCATTTTCTGCATTCAAGTATGAGAATGCTTTAAGGTTACTTAAAAACATGCTGCGAGCACCAAGTAATCCACTCCAGCAAATTGAAAGACGATTATCTGAGCGACCTCAACTACTTCAGTTTAGTAGCTCAAGTTTTCAGTTAATGAATGAGTGGTTTTCTGGTCCAACTTTTAATTATGTTGGTAATCAATATATGAAATGTACTGTATGTAATACCTCATTTGATTTATCATTTTCTGAATCTCATTTTATGACAGGAGGAAATGTCTTTAAGCTTTTTAATATTATTCGTACAAAAGATTCTGTAATCTTTTTGGCAAGGAAATATATGCGCTCTGAGGACTTCTATGAAAAGCCAATCCGTTCAACAATTTTGGGAATTAGTGTTGTATCTCATCTCTCAAAATCATTTTATGGTATTCCATTACGTTCTGTTTCCAATAAATGCTTTTTGCTACCATATAAAGAAACTTTTGTGTCATTTCCTCTTCTTCAACTCTTAAATGTTGATGAAAATTGAAGTGTTAAATGTGCTTGAATTTCCACTATAATAGCTTCAATTCATATTGTGAAAATGTCAGTTTAATATTGTTAGTATAATAACTTTCTTTAATTAACATAGTACTTTTTTCTCTGTCATGGAGGCACTGGAGTGAACACTTCCATTTTCTGCAAATCGTTTTTTAAAATGTTAATTATTTTCCTGCTTGTCACATCTACTGCCTTCACATTGAGTTTTACTTAGTTTTGGCAAGACCTGTAAATAGATTATATTGATTTTTAACTTACATACAATATGTGGTCTTTTTATTGTACACCAATGCATATTTATGCTCTATTAATTGCCTACAATTAATTATCTATAAGTCAGTGTCGTTTTTAAATAGACTTTGATAATTATCTGGATGTAGTATGTATATTTCTGTATATTTAGCAACACTGATAATGTATAATTTGTATTTAAGTAGTGTGCCATATAAAATAAACTGTCTTCTTCAAATTCTCTTTTTACTTCAGTAGACATCTAGAGTTTTCACTTGTGTATGAAATACATATTACATTTGGGAAGTGCATCTACCACTGCCATTTTTTATAAACTGCCGATTGTAGTTTTTTTATGTAATTATTTCTCTTTTATTTTAGAACCAATAAATCGTAGTGTTTCATTCAAAAATAGTTTAATTTTATTTTAGTGTGTTCTTTGGTACTAGATATATAACCACATAAGGTGTGCGTGTGTTTGCTCATTGGTAGTTCTTAGAAATAGAAGTTGTGCGGTGGGCATAATGGAGTTATCTTTTTCTCGTATTTTACACACATTTTATTGATTGTCTACGCAAGCTATGTTAACATTGGGAATGATGAAATTGGACTACATCATTGCGCAAGAATTAGGGAAACTTTTTTTTGACTCATTTTAAGTGACGATGAGTTAAATCTATCTTCATATGTGTATAATGTTCACTTTATTCTCTTCCCTAATAGCTTATGGCTAGTTTTCTCGTAGTAGAATTTACGAAGGAAGGTGTCTTTGATATAATATCTTCAACTTGGCTAAAAGGAAGAAGTGAATGTGTGTTCCCGAGAGAAAGTGCTTTTGAGAAGATGCAAAATCACATTTTCCCATCTCGTGGTGAGCAAGCCGCAGAATGGGAACTGGTCCCAATCCGGATAATTTCCTCAAAATGTAAGTAAATCATAATTTCATTAAATATAATTTTTATTAAGGGGCAATTATTTTATTCGGCATTAATTTATTTTAACTGGTTAACAATTTGAAGAGGACTGGGCTGTTGTTAAATGTGTTTCACCAATAACAGATAGATTTCTACATGCACTAAATGACTCGGTAATTTACTAAAAAGGGCACTATGTATATTAATTTAATTAAAACAATTTGGTATTTGTATAAATATTCGATTGAAATATCTTTTCAGTGGCATTTTTATTGTTCATTATGCATGCCATTTGTAGCTACAGTATTAGAGGCACGGCAAAGGCTAAACAAAGTTAATGCCGAATCTGATGGTGCAACAACCGATTACAATTCAAAAAGGAAACGAAAGCCTTTAAATCATATTTGGGATTCCACCCCAAAGAGAAAGCGAATCTCTTCAAGTGATGAAGACGTTGATGATGAATCTATAAATGAAATTCAACTGTCACAGGTAATTTATAAATGAGTTTTAAATGTAAATAGAAAATTATAAAAAATTTAAATTTACTTTTTTAACATGAAATACTTTTAATAAATTACAATAAATTAAAATTATTTCAATTTTATTATAATTTACGACAAGTAAGATTATAATGTAACCTGTAATAAATTATAATTAAATTGTATTTCACGATCATTTTTTATTTATGATTTTGCTTTTTAATATTCTCTTTAAAAATTATAAAAAATTATAATTTTTATATAATTATATTTAAATAATTAGAGCATATATTTAGTTTAATGGCAATATTGAACAAGGTTCATATATATCACTATTTTATTGAAAGGTAAATGTATTTTATAGATTTTATTACTAATGTGTCGAGGCAAGAGACAAGCATATTTATTTAAAGATAAGAAGATCATATTAATACGTATTTCTATGAGAGGTGTGTATAGTCAATGGGGAGAAAGTGGATTGAGCTCCTAAAAATTGGTTAGCCTCTACTAAAGTTTTCTAGCTTTTGGCTGATAAGCTTTTACCAAGAAGAAACTGGGTACCTCTCGTCTTCCTCCCAAAAAGAGTAACGTCTGGGCGACCCGCAATCCCGACGATTAAAAGGTCTCTCCTAAAAAGTGAGTTAATTAAATACTACTATTATTAAGGTATTTTGTTTTTCTGTCGTTAAAATATCCAGAGCGTTATTTTTATACTTTTAACTATATTTTAGGGTTTCTTTCTATAATTATTAAATTTTATCAAAACAATGAATGTTTAATTATTTACAGAAAAGTCTCCCTTTTTATAACCTGGTTGTGTTTTGTATAATGTTTATAATAGATAAGTTTCTTTTCATTCCATGTTTGTGGAACTTATGGGTCATCCTGTATATTAACTGATTTATTTTGCTGAAGGCTTTATTTATCACATAAATTATTTATTAACAATCTTTACATA
Source organism: Invenusta paracnida (assembly GCA_036023295.1). NCBI lineage: Eukaryota > Metazoa > Platyhelminthes > Proseriata > Coelogynoporidae > Invenusta > Invenusta paracnida. The sequence continues at coordinate 8,191 of JAYRBW010120357.1, forward strand.
TATGCAATCTAACTGCCGTAGTTCACTGGTATTTTTCCCATGTTTGAGATTGTATAGTATGAGATTTAATGAACAATAGCAAAATTCGCATAATCTACATAAATTTAGTTTGCAGGAAAATATTGTATTTTAAATGACTGTCAGTGCTCCTATACTATGAACATTATATTGAAAATTCACTTATTTCAACGCATTTTTTACTAACTCGTTTATATTTACAGTTTTCCTTTTATTTATGTCAGTAACTATAGTGTACTTAAACCCACGCCAGTCATGTAAGGTATTTAACCTATTTGCTGCCAATAATATGCGTATAGCTTGTTCATGACTTAACTGAATGTATAAATTTGAAGCCGACTCTATAAGTGCAACAATAGATGTGTAGCTTCTCTTAATATGTATGTTGACAGCATGACGCAAATAGAATATGACGCAATCTATCAACTCATGCATCAGGGTATATGTGAACAGTTCACTGGTAGGTAAATGCAGTCAATTCTTGTGGACATATATTACAGTGGGACAAGTTCATGAAGTGGCAGTTATAACAGAAACTGTTAACAATACTTTGCACATTTGCTTGAACATATTTTGGCGCAATCTTAGTCAGGGCGGCATTCACAGCCAACCACATAAACCAGTAAACGCACATACAAGCGGCTCATGTAATAGTTTAAATATAATTATAATATGAAGTAATTTTAGATATTTAACAGACTACATAATCCCATAGGCCGACAAATTAATCTACCTTATAGAGCTTATTGTGTTCTTTGGGGAAGAAAAGTGTAGCCTTCTCTTTTGACGATTTAATAATGCTAAACGTTTATACTGGATGCACAATAATAGATTTCATACTTTTAAAGGCAACTTTAAGCAGTAATTTAATATTGTCGCCAGACACCTTTAACCTTTTCTCTCGCTTCGCAGATTACATCAGTCTTATATAACTATTTTTACTTAAATTATATATCTATTAATTTATTAGGAGCATATAGTGTTCATACTTTTATATCAGTATTTTAATGTTTATGAATTTATTGATGCATACCATTATAACCCCTGTACCTATAAACTGGTAAAATTTGGTAAATATATAAAAAATGACATATTTTTACGTAATTTTTTATTTATTTACCAAATTATCATTACTATCAATATTAATAACCTCACGGGTAGTTTCACCAAAGCATTTAATTTGTTATGTTTATTAGAATATTATACTACGAATAATTTTCTTTATTTTATACACATAATATAACAAGTATCAAAATACCACATAGTTCAAAATTTATTGTGTATAATATGTAGTTTGAGATATTTAGTTTAATTTAATTAGTACATATTACATAGTGCACAATAAGATAATATTAAATAGGCTTTTAGATTGTATGTAATACTTTTTCTGAATGTACGTTTCTATAACGTTTTTCCTTTTCATTTTCAGCTGTTGTTTAAAGGCGTTTTCCGGACTGCTGGGATATTGCCAAAGGGGCCATTAACCAGAAGGGAAATTGACATAGATACTCTATTATTGTGCTATGTTAACCTAATTAAAAGTAGACATTTTATTTAAAATTAACTGAGCTATGTCAAAATGTGATAGGAAATATTCTGTAGTTTGCTTAATCACATATTAGCTGGAAAAATAATTTTCAAAATAAATTTGAATATAGATACTAATAATGCATCCATAAGTTATTTCATTATTATTATATAGTTGAAGAATTTTAAAATTAATAGCTCATTTTACTGTGACAACGACGGCATGCTAATAAATTAGAATGACTTTCAAGATACATCTATTTTTGCAGATTGAGTCACCTGTTGCTGAATCATCGGATGATGAAATTCCTGTAAGTGAAGCTTTTTATCTCACTGTATAATTTACTGCTTTATATAAATAAATTACACATTGTTTACCATTTGTTTACTTTTTCTTGATAGCGTCCCACATCAGTATCAAAAGGCATGTCCAGCGAAACCATTGCTGTTCCCGGATCCTCGTGTAATCAGCCTACCTATAATCCCTTATTAGACGACATTAAGGGTACTTTGAATGCTGCTATTCTTGAAATAAAAGGTGAGCATGGTATTTCGGTGTCTTATTTATACATTAATGGAAAACTATGGAATTTGGTTCGAGAATTGATGTACAGACAAAAGAAATAACAGACTGGAAAATTCTGATTGTGCAGCTGTCTTTGACTTACTTCATATATATTTTGTACTACATATATCACTTGTTGCAAAGTGGAACGGTTCAGATGTGCTAATTATCATGTTGTAGCGAAATAGACACATTTAATGGGATGATATTTTATCATTACGATTTACTAAAAGACGTTCATTATTTTAAATTCAAGGTAAATCATTGCAAGTGTTATTTCAGCAGGGTTAATCTTCCTTAAAAACATGCAGCTGTAGTGAGGTTTTATCGGCGAAAAGTAACAATTGGTTTTATTTATTTTTTAAATTTTAAACCTGCGGGTTACATTTAACTCTGGCTTTATTTACTTGAATTTAGGCATGACTGATTTCATGGCATAAAATGACTATAGTTTTAATTTTTATGGTTACCGCGTCCGCTCTACAATTGTGTTTCAGTAGGTTTGTGATTGTCCCATTGGGATGTGTAAATGGTATAATATTGGATTAATAGAATGTTTACATTCATTAAGAAAAGGGTTGGTGACTTTAAGGTTTTGCCAATCTTTGAACAAAATGTCCATGCTAGAGATTCTTGCAGTCGACAGTTCCAACTGTTTACAGCTTACAATTTTTATAATGCATTATTTTCTATTTGCTAGCTACTCAACGTTCCTTTCAAACAGCCATCCTCCAAAGCTGACGACCATGGAGGACAAGATTAATGAGAACTCCAGAAGGCTTGCTGCCATGACTGTGCAGAAAGGCCTCAAAATAAACCTGCCTGTACAGCTTCCAATAAAGTCATTTCAGGATTTTGATAGTCTAAGCCAATGGGTGACTGACGAAGCTAATGCAGAGAATTTGGTAAGGAATTAGTATAAACATTTATTAGATGATAGTATTAGACAAAAATACCAAAGGATAATTAGTTTAGCTGAAATTACTAAATATGGTTTATAAAAACTATTAATTCAATGTTGCCTAGCTTTTGGTAACTTCAGATTTAAATTCAAGAAAAGGCAATGTTCAATGGCATCTTGTTTTATAAACTGATAATTATCATTTATATATTTTCAGGCAAAACAGCTTTCACTAGTCGGTGGTGATGACGTCAACGAAGTATGTCGTCGGGTTAGACGCTCGCTCATATCCCTAGAGTTGCAGCCTCAGTTTAGTTTAACTGGACGTAAGGGAACAAAGCGTGCTTTCAATCGCACTGCTTTGTTTTCAGTTGTTCGACAAGCAGTGTTTATGTCGCTTAAAACAGTAAATACAAAACTTTTTGAGAAGGGAATGCAGGAAGCACTCCGACATGCCAAAGACCGAGTGTCTAAAAAGGCCTCAGTCATACTGAACAACACATACTAATTGCATGTACCTCATAACCTTTTACAAGCAGTATTACCTTCTATTCTTATTACTAGTATTCCTATTGCCAAGGTCACTGTTATGTATGACTATATGTTATGTAAAATTATTGTATTGTGAGTAGCATTTAAATGGCTCAAATTTAATTAACAACTTTAAACGTTTTTTAGTTTGCTTATTTTCAAGATTGACAGAATATTGTTTTTGTGTTTTAGAGCAAAATGCACATTTGAATTATTTGCATTTTTAGTCATGTTAAAATTTCTAAGAATCGGTGCTTGTCCGTTAAACTTTGCAAATTACTATAATTGTTACTTTTTAGCAATTAATCTAAAAAATGTCTGTCATGTGAACATCTTCTTAATGCTGATGAATGTTACTGCCTCTTCTCTAAGTCTCACATAGTTTATTTTTAATGTGACGTAGTTTTCTTTTCACGTTAGTTTAATATTATTCTCTTCACATTATTTGGTTAAAGGTATCATATTTTTATATGTAGTACTGAAAAAATTATCAAAATTTAACTATTCTGTTCTTATCTATAAAGAATATTAAATTTTTGATATAGTATTTAAATTTTAATGAAGCTTACCCTGAAGCAAACAAAAAAAAGTTTATTGCAACGTTTCTAGTATATTAATTTATAGTTACCTATACAAATTATGTATTTGCGCGCATTTGGACTCATAATTAAAACTTGGATTATTTACTACGTCTTCTTTTCATTTTATAGTTTATGATTATGTACGCTCTTCAATAATTTTGTATAAGTACTTTTTATATATGAAATATTTATGGTTTGAAAAAATTATCGCTAGCTACTGTATATTTCTTGTGGTCTATAATTACACTTTTCTTATTCATATTATAGTTAAAATTATTATGCTCGTTTCGGTGAAATATTTTTTACCGGTTTTCGTTAAAATTCATAATTGAGAGCGCAAGATATATGGATTCAATATAGGTACATAGGAGACTAGGTTAGCGATAGATAGCATTAGCGAATTACCCATTTTATTGATCCCATTGTCCATTCCATTTCACTATTCTGGCAATAAATGATGTAGTGTTTATCTGTATAATATATCTTTCTTAACACAGTAAGATTTTTTCATTTTTAAATATTATTAAATTAACGGCTAATACTAATATGTTCTCATAATTTAGTGTAACAAATACATTTAAAAACTTAGTTCAGTTTTAATTATAATGAATCGTGCAAGGTGATAGTTAAAAATGCTTAAAAATTTCATCGCGAAACTTATAATATCAATGTGCCAAACGTATATTGTTTATGTAATATTTTTAATATTGTTCATAAAACAGATTTTAGAATTTATTTACCAGAGGTTATTTTGTATTAGCTTAATTTAATTTCTTTTTATTATTATTTACTGATTTATTTCAGGCTACACCTTCCTCTGTCAAACGTGCTCTCACGGCCCAGGTGTGTATTAAAAATCATTTAATGACCATTTGTTAGTGTTTTTTTAGATTTATATATTTCACCATTTTTGTTATTTTTTACATTAATTTTAGAATATAGGAGCTTCTGCCACAACTCAGTTCAAGGTAACTTATAACATATATTCCACGTCTATATAATTTGTTATTCATACCCTACTTCATTTTTTTGTAGTGTTTATTTACACTTTCTAAATAATTCTTACTGTTATTTCAATTCGCTTATGCTTTATGCGGAGAAATATTTCTTAGTTGTACTCACTTAAAAGCTATTTTTATTGTCTGTTTTTTTAATCTATATTTAATTAGTCTGATTTCATTTTTTTAAATTTGTAATACAAGCAATGAAAATAAAAGTGTTATCTATTATTCTTTAAAATGTGTTATTAACATATATTATTTTTGTTTTTTTTAGCTATTTAGCTATATTTTTTCTAATGAAATGTATTATAAATAAGATGGTATCTGAATATCGAAAATTATTTATACTTTTTTAAAACAATAGATATATATATATAATGCACATGTTTTCAAACTAATAATCCAATAAAATGATGACTCATTGATTATTAACATTTCTTGTTCGGCTTTTAGATGTACCCAAATCACTGTTTTTATCTTTCATTTTATGTATAGTGCTCATGAATGGATCAGGAGGGTGGAACATCTTTCAAGGACCTCGTATACGCGTGCTGAACGGTCTGTTTTAACCGTGACCTTCAACTATGTATGGGTGTGGCGGAAAAGGATGTGTTCCCCTAACACGTCGAGGCAAAATTGTTTGGTGAGTTAATCGTTCAGACCGTTAATCACAAATGACATGATTATTATTATTTTGCCATTACAAATGTTATTTTCATTGTCATATTTGCTTTGCAAAATTGTATTTTTTCTGCATAATTACCATTCATCAACTTCCTTAGCCAAATTAGATTTTTACTTATTTGTTACATGTAATTATGTTTAGTTGTCACAGTTTAAATATCTGTTTGCTTTATTAGAACAATATATTATTTTTTGTTTTTAAGTATATTTTGAAATATGCAGCAACATTCTTCTCCCATCATATCCTATTATACATTTTTCCGCATACGTCAATAGATCAAATATTCACGTTTTCAACTACAGCTTTTGTTGTTAATAATTTGATTGTGCATGTTTTTAGAATTTTCTGCATTTTACTAAATAGGTCTGTCTTATGATAGTTATATATCTCCCTCATAGATTCCTGTGTCCGGCTCTTCCTCACTACCACAAGACAAGAGGTGGATATTTGTGTATGGAGATTTTTAAAAAATGCGAAGGACCGGGTTGGAAGACGATGCGCTCGCCGCGGGAACAATAATCCAGTGGCCCCGCTGCAAGTTTTCAATTTTGACTGACAGTTATATCGAAAACAACTTTGTCATGTAGTTGTATGATACAGTTTTTGTTGTTGAATTTTATATAATTAACTTTATTCCAAATGAATTTAATCACATGTATCCAGGAGCGGTGGAGTGGTTTTAACTACAATTTAATATGCTTCGTTATTTATTATATCCTAGCTAACATTATATTTTTTCTTACTGAATAATGATACTGTGAATATTAAAGAAAAAATATATTTATCCTTTAATGAATACGTTTTTCAGACAACTATTTTACGTTAAACATGTTTGAGCTAGTCAGGTCAGAAGTTATCGTATTATGTATATTTCTGTTATGGACATATTAATAATAATATCGCGTTATATTCTTATAAAGTTTAGTATTAGCACTTTACTGTTGTTATACTAATAGCTTTAGCTTTTCACTGTAATGTATTTTTTATTATTGACTTTTTAACTCGTTTTATAACTATTTCACGAAAATTTGATTTTTTAACAATACTATTTAATTAATCTAATTGAGTGAACTGTTAATTTTTTTACCGGTTTTCATTTACATACTACTTACAATATTGTAAGTAGTGTATAAATGAAAACCGGTAAAAAAATTTCTCAGTTCCTTTTGGGATGTTCTGGGTACGATCCTTAGGCGGCCAAATGGTACCCACATGGGATGTTTATCGGGATGTTTGTTGGGAAGTTTAGGGAACGTTCTCATTACTTTTAGTGCTGGTTGGGATACAATGCAATTAATGCAATATAAGACATAACAAATAAGAACATCGATAACATAGTATTTTTAAAAAGTAATATTATATGCGCATACCATATGAATATATGTTTGCATATAATAATGAACGTAACCATAAAATAGTTGAAAAAGTTAACACAATAAGAACATTATATTTATAATATAGGCACACCAATTTAGTTAGATAAGGCAAAAAATGCAAACAAAAAGTTGACAAATTCCTTCATGTGACAGAGATAATATTTGAGTACTGATTTGTTTCACATTCCTTCATTGTGACAGAGAATGAATTATTACAAATCTAGGTCAATTATTCAACCAATTTAAATATTTCTGTCACAGGATGTAATCTGGTACATAATGTTTCTGAAGTTTTTTCTGTCATTTGAAGGAAATCAAATTGTAAAAAATTATAAAATTAAATAATTAAGAAAAATATTATTTTCAAAATTAATAAGACAAAACTTACTTCTACATCTTCTGAAAATTACAAATCGATTCATTCTCTGTCACAATAAAGGAATTTGTAACAAATCAGTACCCAAATATTTTTCTGTCACAAGAAAGAATTTGTCACGATTTCGTCCTATATGATCAGATATATGTGACCTACTTAATTTCTATAGTTACGCTGAAGGATTATACTTTTAGGAATGAACATTTCCTAAGTAGCGACATCGGAAACATTAATTAACGTCCTCATTTTGAAAACGCTAAATAGAAGCGAAACAACAAGCATAAATAGAACGCCCCTTCAACTACGGAGTAAGACCCGGAATCCAATCATAAAGCTGAGCAAAATCACGTGACCCCATAATGAAACAACTACTAAGCTAGTTTAAATGTAATAGTAGCTACAGGTTTTCGATTTACATAATAAGGTGTATGAATAAAAACGAAGTAAATGCTTATACTTCGGTTTTTGAAGGATATCCTTCTTTTCGTATGAATAAAATTTAGTAAAAGTAAAACCTGTTACTTTGAAATAAAAAAAATAGTAAATGGTTTAGCAAAAGGTTTTACTTACATCTTTTAATTCGGCTTTTTGTTATACTAATGACAAACGGTATGAATAAAAATAAGTAAAAACAGGAGATGCTATACCTTTTTCGGGAGCACGGAATTTGAAGATCCTTTTTGAACTATGGCTGCATATATGAATGTTTTGATGTTAAATGGGAAGAATTATAAAAAAAGAAAACACTGTTTGGACGATATACAATACAAAAAATTGTTTCGCTTCACAAAAGTAAAATGTTGAATGGACTGCCCAGCATTTTTTGGGACAAAACACCGAACGAAGAGGAAAGGCCTTATCGCCTATCCAAAAAATGGAAACTGTATTACGATTTTTGGGGGATCCTGGATTTCAGGAAGGCATTGGATACGACTTAGGCTTGCATCAAACAACTGTGTCAAAGACCATTTCTTGTACATTAAAGACAATCAATGCAAGAGTCAATGATTGGGTCAAATGGCCTATAGATCCCTTATCAAAGTTGAGAGTATGTAAAAGATAATTAACATCACTTGCATCTCTTTATATAATATGAGGATATAATATATATATATATGTCTTTTACTTTTATCTATTATCCCTTGAAAATAGATTGAATGTTTTTGTATGTTATATAATAGGTACATGTATAATATTTTTTTCTATAATATGTTTTGTAACAAACCATTAATTTTACCACTATATATATACAGAGAGGTATATTCATTATTAATTCCTTTTATAATTATATAGTCTAGCTTTATGTAGTTAAATGGGATATTAGTGCACTACCATTTTCCCTATTTATTTAAACAAATAGTGAGAAATGTACTTCTTGTTAT
>JAYRBW010120368.1:0-17132 GCA_036023295.1 Invenusta paracnida
TGTGCCAATAAGTGTTACTTTCAAGAATTCATTTACAGATTTAAATAGTAATTTTTGTTAGTGCCAGAAATATAATAAAGTAACTATATATAAACACGTAAAATGCTTAACAAGCTATATTTCATATCACAAGAGTGTATTATATATGAACTTTACTGATAGTAAGGAAACTAAATACCAAGCTTACCTCAAACTCTTTAACGGAGAACGAAACTGCGAGATAGTTCATCTAAAAATAGAGTGAAACATTATGACACAGTCGATATTAGGCATTGTATAATTACTGTAGCTAAACACATATCAACTTGGAATCCATATGTGGATATGTCATAATAACAAAAACAGGTAACCCCATATAACAATTGATCATTTTTAATAACAAATCCCAATTGTAAATTTGTGTTAAAACTTTACTTTATATCATTGAAGAGTTGGCCTGGTTATTAGTGTAATACCACTGAATTACATTGTTAATTTAGAGATTAAATACACACATACTATTTTGATGTATATACAAATTTAACTTTAAATCTATCATAGGCCCATTAAAAATGTCAGTATTAATAAAATATCATTATATGCACAAGGTTACTAAATACTTAAAATACTATTAATAATTAATTCTATTTTTTTAGGCTTTACATACCTTATACTTATATTAATATATACGGGTGATTTTCTGAAAATGTCTATTAGAGCTACAACAGCTTTTTAGGTGACAACCATATTAGGACAATACATATATTAAGTTACTTAATGTATGATTGTTCCGAGAGATAGTCAAACTATGGGAATTAATGGGATACTTTGAGGGTTTAAAATGAAGAATTTGTCATTTAAGCGAGTCGTCTAATTTTTAATATAATTTAAAAATATATATAATTACCTAATATCAACCTTATACAAATAAGCATTTATATAAACAAATGTTATGAAAATTGCATATGCATACAGATAAAAAAAAACAGTGATTTAAAAATCCAAAATTTTATTAAAAGACGGTAAGGTAAATTCAGAAAAGTAATACAAGATCATGTAATTAATAAATTAAAAATAACAAATATATAAACCCATTTTTACAAAGCACGGTAATAAGTAAGAGTTTTTATACAATCAATTAAACTATGGAGATACGATATTTGCATTCTGAAATTAATGGAGATACAGAAATAATTTTCAATACAATTTAACAATGCTCAACAAAATTGGGAAACTTTGCGATGAAAAACTTGTCCTTAATAGAGAAATAAATACACTTTTCAATTATAACATCGATCTTTGCACAAGTAATAATGTCTGAAGATATAGCTAAATATAAAAAATTGTTAGAGCAAGGCATATATTTGGTGAACTGTAAACTGCTCACAACAACCTCCTTATAAATAATAAAATTACCAACGTCACATTTTACAAGGTACAGTATAAGTCCAAATTTGTCCTCCGCAATTGAAAAGCAAGAGTTATATCTGCGGCATGTGGGTTTACAAAATGAGTGGAACAATCGGTTCTTAAATACAAAACGATCAAAAAATGCTGGCTTTGTGCAGGTATTGGGGAAAATATTATTGATTAGAAGAATAAAGGCATCAAAGTTTGGAGGGTTTACTTTTGAAAGAAGTTTTGTGTTTTTGTGAGAAATATTGTCTGATATATTACAGTTTAGTAGGATACTCAACATCTGGATAGTTGCTGGATGTACACTTGGGATAGATTTAAGTATATGAGGCAGCCTTTGCTGGAGGATCATGGCCCGTGAAATCTGAATTGCAATATTTTGGGAACCATGGTACATTTTTTTAACTAAACCCAGAGTATTCTCATATGGGAAGCAACTGTATCCCCATAAGGGACCCCAATTTTGTGCACAGTATGCAAGATGTGTGAGTAGATGATTATTGTAAGTCATAAACTTAGCACCATAAAGGAGATTTGTTTGTTCTGAAAATATTTGAAGTGCCATGGTGGACATGATTATATTTCCATCTGTTAATTCAGGCAACAAGAGGTTATGCATGCTGAAAACAAGGAGAAACCAGTGAGATACATATGTAGGTGGAAGAAAAGACATAAAGAGCGGGAGAGAAAAAAAAAGTAAAAATGTTCTCCATTCATGTGCCTTCCAAAAAGCCCTTTGTGAAATGCCTCTAGGCAAACGTTCAATTTCTTTGGTGACCGTTATTTTTGATATTTCTTCATCTCTTTCTTTTTCTTTTAGTCCGATGTAGTACGGCTGCCTGTGGTTTGACGAATTGAACATTGCATTGGTTAGGCAGCGGACAACTCCTCACAGAACACAATGCATGTAGTCAGTGACCACTCCTTTCACTCTTGAGAATCTGGGTAGAGTGCTCAAAAACGTTGGTCCTTTTACACCTCTTGAAACTTCCTGGGTCCTACATACGTTTTCCAAATCTTCCAAATATCCAGGATCTGTTCGTAGGTCATATTGTTCTCCCGGGTAAATTTGTGTCTGACCATCCATATGCTCCCCCGGGATGCAAGCATACTTCGCAACCAAATTGCCCGTTAAACTGCATCCTATTCAGAAACCAGGCTCGGGCAGGTGCATCAGCTGTGAAGATGACTGTATGGAAAAATATTGTGGTGCCATCAATCTCGATACCGCTTTCTGAAATACGTTTCAGGATCTCCGTGATTGGTCTCAAAAAGGACATCGTGGGCGGCTTCTTTTCCCCAAACCACAAACCAACCGGCAGTGGATTTTCATTGCGTACAGAAGATCTGATCTCGTTAACAGCGACAAATACGGGCCAACATGATGTATTGGAACTTTTGAAAATTGGCAACCCATCAGCATGTAATTGTAATGTATACTCATTGGCTTTAAGGTGCAATTTGTCAAATTCAGAAGAGTTGTTTGTGCCTGCTAAGTGACTTTCGTCTAATTTAGAAAAAAGTAGTTGAAGTTCATTTTCTAAATCAAAAATAATAAAAAAATTCCCATTTTTTCTAAGGTCTCTCTGATCACACACCTTTCCACATTCACAAGCATGATTTGTATTTGTGCCTAAGTATGAACTGCAAGAAGGGCACACAAAATGTATTGTAAGATCCTTAAGGGAGTCAGAATATCGTGAAAGAAAAAGGTTAGCAGAAATGAGTGGGAAATTGCTATTACAAAGATTTATTAGTTTTAGTAGATCAGATAATGCTGTTTTAGTAAGAGAATGTCTGATGTAATAGGTTAAAATCAAAAGATTTATTTCCTCTCTAGTTAAATTAGCACTATGGGCAATATTGACAATGTCAAAGGAATTATCACCATCTTCTACAACTGCTTCACCTTCTTCAATTGCTTCACCTTCTCCAAGTACACTTTCTGACACATGCAAAGATTCGCTGAAATGAAAATCAAAGATATCTTTTTTATAGCCTGTGTAAAGTAAATGCAATACTTTATGGGCAATCTATGGCAATAAAGCCACATTTGTCATTTTTAAGAACTAATAATAATCAGTTACAACACGATCCTAAGCAGGATGTAATTTATGCTAGTTGTCCCAACTTGGTCACCTGAATAATTTTATTTGTGACATCTTTTATAGGTCATTTCCAGAAGTGAAAAATCTCAATATTGAGAATGAATGTTATTTACTTATTTCCTATTAATAAAATTGTTTTTATCTGTAAAAACTAAAAATGATTGTTCTATATTTAAAAAATGGTATATATTATCAAATATTGAAATTCCATATTCAAATGCAGATTGTCTTATATAATGCTAATAGATTTAGATAAAATTCTAACAAAGTATCTTCAAAACAAAGTAAAAAATATTCTGACAACTTATTTAATTTTTCGACAAAAACTGAAAATTACTGACAAGACTAGAGATGTTGAGGGTGTCGAAACTGTTATGCATACTTTCCACTTACTCATCAGAGGATTCCGAGGTATTCTCTTGAGTTGCCACTGGAACACTGAAAGGGAAATTAATAATGAATAACATAAAATTGTTATTTTACTGAATTTATTGAAAAATGAATAGTACAGCTCCGTGAAATTCATTTAGTGAAATAAAATATAGTTTAACATTTACTGTAATGTATGACAAGTTATACAGAATGAATTGAACCAGTCTTTAGAAAATGTCATTGATTTTAATTTTAGATTGAACAATGCATATTAAAATTTTGAACAGCACTTCTGGGCTCTAGCTAGTTATAACTGATTTAAGGAATAGAACAATGCATATTAAAATTTTGAACAGGGCCTCTGGCTAGTTATAAAATATTGATATAATAGAACAATGCATATTAAAATTTTGGACTTGACCTCCAGCTAGTTATAAGATTTATATTATAGAACAATGCATATTAAAATTTTGCAGGCCTGTTTAGCTATCAGTGGAGAGAGTGCTTGTGTTTCTTTACTATTAATAAAGTCTTAGTAAAGAATTTCGTGAAGTTCCACCATGCAGGAGATACATAGGTGATTTTTGAAATGATGATGGATTGAAAAACTATCTTAGATGTCACATTTTGCAAGTCTGAGAGAGCGTAGTTTCTTTAAACTATAAAACGATTTAATAAAAGCATTTATTATGTTGAGGATATGCTGCGTGAATTCGTTTGAGTTTATAGTTATCCCTATAATTTTCATTTCTTCAACTCTTTAGATGATTGCGAGTTTATGGATTTCAGGAGGGCTGGATATGTTCCTGTTGAAGCCCAATATTTAATATTGGTCAGTTCAGCTTCTCTCTCCTTGTGGTTATAGAGCCTCTAATGGTAAGGTATGTGCCATCGGCGTGTTCAATTAAGAAGTTATCTGTGTTAAGAGTTCAAAGGTCTGTGGAGGTAATAGCAATTAGATTATAGGTCCAACAGCAGAGCTTTAGATTATTACACTGGAGTGGATCTCAAGGTTAGAGGAATTATATTCATTAAAGTTAGTTCGGTGAGAATGATCTTTAAAATAATTGACAAAACCAGTTGTAGGTATTGTCTGGTAGAGGTAACTTTGCTATTTTTCTATGAGATTGACGTGCCTGATGGTATATCAAATGCCTTAGAGAAATAAAAGGCAAACGGTTGGTTCGTCTTCGAGAATTGAGGTTAAAGTATTTAGAAATTTAATAAGAGCTGAGGTCGTACTGGGGATGAAAGCGTGTTGATTGTGAAGGTCTAGTGAATTGTTGAAGATAAAAGGATAAATGAATTGTTTAAGAATTAATTTCTCCATGACTTGAGAGAGGATGGAGGTAAGCGAGATTGTCTGTAATCTGTAGGTCGTACGGCACTAGGGACTTTAGTCATTTATTGATACTCGCTTACTTCCATTGTAATGAGATAATCGATTTGTGCAGAGATAGGTTAGAAAGCATAGAAAATGATCTAGCAAGTAGGAACCAAGTAGGAACCAACTAGGTAGTTGGTCGGGTCCGCTAGCCGTATTCTTTAATTTGGTAGGGGAGTTAGTTTTTTTCTGTGCATAATGTTATGATAGGTTTAACTCTTCCGAAATTAAATTCATGTTTAACGAGGAGCTTGATTCTTTTCTGATTATTACTTTATTTTTGCCTAAGTCTTGTTTGGATTTCGCTCGCATTTTGTGCTTTGAAGAAATGTCCTTATTTTATTAAAAATTATGTCATGAATTTTTTGGGCAATTGATTTAGCTTTATTTACTGGATAATAAGAATGAAACAAAAATTTAATGAAATTTATTGGTTAGAATTTTGAATAAATTTATACTAAACCATGTTTATATATGTATTATATCGAGTATAAATACTATACACAAAAGTTATGATACGTTCAATTCATCGAATAACATGATATGGAGATGCTTGTCAACAACGTAACATTGTGATAATTCCATCCTATACTTTTAGAAACAATTGTCTATAGATATTTTATTGACGTATTTATTTTATATAGGTACATATTTTGTGTTGTTGTATAACTTTTTAAAAATTACATATCAAATTAGTTTTTTAGTGTTTTTTATATTGCCTATGTTACCAAAGTCTTGATTAGTTTCAATATACGGTTTGTATCATAATAATACTGCAGGATTAATCTATTATAGGTATATTCAAGTAACAAACGAAGTTTCAACTCACTGTGATTACCTACTGTATATTATTAAATATCGTCTGTTAAAAAAGTCTGTGTGCATGAATAATTTTTTCTTTGTATTTCAAAAAACATACCTACGTATATATATTAGTTTAAATATATTAATTAGAAATAACAACAACAGAGTCAAACAAATCGGTTACCTCCTCCATGGGTAACAATTTGACGGCGTACTATAGTGGGGTGACGAACAGCATCAACAATCTTGCTTCTTTCCATCAATTGTCAAGCAGTAACAACACTTGTGTGCAATTCTGCACCTGTTTTTGGTTCTTGTAGTTGAACTGAGTCATCTAAATATTTAAATATACTTTGATCCAGAGGAGGAGTAACCTCTGGACTTTGTGGAGGCTACAGAAGAAATTGTTGCAGCAAAAGTTATCATTTTCATTCAGATTTATTTAACTGTTCTTATTTCAACTTCTTCAATTTTAGACCAATTTATAATTTACCCCAAAACATTGGCTCAGAAAAAAATGGACTATCTTTTAATATTATATACTTATAAAAAGAAAACACATGAAATTGATCTGAATATATGTTAGCAGTAAAATTCTTTCAGTTGAATGAGAATTGAAGGAAATAGTTTGCTTCATTTTTACCTAATTAAAGTTGACATACTTGTCCATATACTTAAATGGCATACTAATATATATGCACCTCCGTATTTTATGTAAGGAAATTAATTAATAATTGTAAGCGCTTTTAAAATTATTTGTTAATAATATGATTACAATTATTATACTGACTAAAATTAGTACTTACAATTACCACTTATCATATTTTCCAATTAAAAAATATACATATGTATTATTTATATATATCACAACGTATCTTGCAATTCCATTTGTTATATATTTAAGCATTTTGATATGTTTTGTACCAACTTGTTTTCTTAAAAAAAAAACATGTCATTGTATATAATATAATGGCACTATTTAATGAATGTACCCTATAGATATTAAATATATATCAAATTTTACGTTTGTATACAAAATGTAGTATACTACTTAAAGTCTAGTTTCGCAAATAATTAATATGATGTGCCATTTATTGAAAATGAGCTCCCATCTTCCCAATAAGCAAATAATTCCGGCGCCAAATCTGTATATATACATTTAATACAAATTATGCAGTTATACTATAATTTATACTATTACTTTATAGACTTGTGGTTCAGTGATGTATATATTTTATCATTTATTATTATTTAGTAATTATTTATTAAGCATTTCGATATATTTACATATAGTATTTTGCACTTTATAAATAATGTCATCGGCGTACCTACTACGCAACATATGAAAAAACAGTATTTTACGTAATTTAACTACTTATGCGGTTTGTAATATACTTTATTTCATCCGCCATAAATTTGGAAGTAACAGTTAGGTACAAAATTATGGACTTTTTATTAATTATCATTTTTGGTATCATTTAAAACTCTTATTAAAATTCTATTCATTAAAATGCAGTGGGAGTCTAATATAGTATTTATTACATAAGTTATATAATAGTTCGCTATTAGTATATGTATATATATATATATATTTACCAAAGATAAACATCGAAAAACTCACAAATTATATAATATATGTATACATAATATGTTACCGGGGGATTTATGTCTATGAGATTTCTATTTAATGCATTTGCAATATAGATATTATGTATGTGTGTACATACATACATACAATTGTATCATACTTAAGTAAAAAAACCTACTATCACAATCGAGCATGAACACAAATAAAAATATTATAATTTTTAGATTATACATAAATATCTAAATATGTCGTCGTATGTATGTATATGCAAACTGAAACATTAGAAGTTTCCTAAAATGTAATTATTTTGTTATATAGACAAAAGGGCAATCAATCAACTATCATTGCGAATAACGATAAAGATACATTGTACAAATAATTCACTGCAAATTTCCGGAATGCTTTGTGATTGGCGCAATAATTCATATAATTTGCTTCTTGCAACAAATTGTGCGTTTAGTTGAATACACTTGCCGTGCCTTATGGCTGCGCCTCGAAAGCATTTGAACTTTTATCTCAAATCTCTAGACATTGAAACTTTGAAACAACATTTTATTGACAATAAACCTCCACAATCTGAGCTAGATGAAGCTCTCAAATGGACTTGTTTTTCTGGAAACGCACAGCTGGTTGACCTTCTAGTTGAGAATGGTGCAAATCCAAATTCATGCGACCAGTTTGGTACTACTGTGCTTCATTATGCAGCTCGTGGACGCAGAGAAGATGTCATCGTTGCACTCCTCAAGCATGGTGCAGCCTTCGATCGATGGTGGTCGGAAGGTGAATCTCTTTTGCATTGGGCCTGTCACAATGGATTTCTTGTGGTTGTGACGCTTCTCCTAAGGGATTTCCAACAAAATGAAAATGACACCGATGTCAGTGGTCGACGTTTACTTCACGCAGCGTGTCTTCATGGACAATTAAATGTGGCGGAATATTTATTAAGTTGTGATACTGTTGATGTTGATATAACAGACGAAAATGAATGGACATCATTACACTACGCTTGTTCCGATTCAGAAGACCATGGAGATATTATCAGATTGCTTCTAAAACATAAAGCTGACCCAATGATCACTACTCCAAATGGTAAAACAGCTTTAGATCTGGCATATGAATGTGGTCGTGCGGAAGTTTTGATCGAAGAACTTAGCATGCAAAAAATGATGCATCTTCTTATTTCCGTGGACAGTGTTGTTTCTCCAAGGGAAGCTTCTACAACCACGGTTTGTTCCAACTTAAATAGAAACATAAGCCGAGGAATTTCTTTTAAAGCAGATGAAAAGAAGAACAATTTAGGAAACAATCGTCGCAATCGGGAAGGCGTTGTTTTGGGAATCTGGCGAAAAATAATGCAAAACGATGACACCGAGTTGTTGCAGATGCTACGTGATTCTGACGTTTGGCAAGGAGACGAACCCGAACCTTTTGAAAAGGCTCAAAAGTTAACAACAAAGGAGATGACAGAGATATTCGATGACTGTTATGAAAATGGCCTTGCGGTTTATTCATATATTAAACTGAATTTCCAAACTGAAATCACTGATGGAGACTTCAAGGGTATTCTTGAATGTCTTACAGGATTAAATGGGTTTGAATGTATTGAAATTGATGGTTGTGAAATTTTTGACTCTCCATACACAAGTCTTACCTTTCTTGCCCTAATATGTGGTCGTTTTCGAGTTGTTGACTCTCTACTTCGCATGAGACAATTTGATATACTACCAATGGGTCTGCTCGTATCCCTAATAGCGCGACGTTTACAGACTGAACGAAGTTTTCCTGAACAGGTTCAAGAAGCTCTGATGGTGTTTTCTGATGCCACGGAAAGTTTACTTGTTGATGCTTTAAATCGAATATTTCTGAAAGATAATTCTGTCGGCAAACATGTGTCTTTGGACACTTTGAGTGTTCCTCTGAAGTCCTACGGAAGGTTATCTCTGATTGATTTGGCTGATAAAGCTAAGTGTACTAGTTTTCTTTGCCTCCCTTGTTGTCAAGCTGTTCTAGATGAACGTTGGTATGGTAAGCTCTCTAGCATGACCACCAGTTGGCGTTGGTCAACAACTCTAATGCCCATACTTATCTTTGTTTTCATGACAATCAACAAGTTTCCTGATGAAAAGCCCACCCGCAAACGAAGTATTTATGCACCATTACCCAATGCAAGTCAAAACACAGTTTTTCGATATGCAACTCAATTTCGAGAACAAAGCTTTCTTAAACGAATCTTTTATATCAGACACGTATTTCGTTCACCTTCTGTAAAATTTTTTTATCACTCTTTATTTCACTTTGTTTTTCTTTCTGTGTTTTCATATGTTGTTCTGTATGATCTGCATTTTAAATTCACACTTGTTGAACTTTTAAGTATATCCTTTGTTGTAGGCTACGGTCTAGAAGAATTGCGACAGTTTTTTCAAGTTTCTCTCACGGCATCAACGGGTCATTATCTAGTTGATGTCAGAAATTGGCTAGACATGACAGCCATAGCAATAACAGCGGCGGGATTCATTACACGCTGTTTCTGTTTATCAAACAATAGTTCAGTGCTGTCTCACATAGAGGCTCATGACCCAGTCCTTTTCATATCGCGAACTATTCTGTTGACTGGGCTTCTCTTTTTTTCAATTAGAATTCTATTCATTCTCTCTATATACCCAATTCTTGGACCTAAGCTAAAAATGATTGGAGACATGCTCAAAAAAGATTTGCTTCCTCTACTTTCTATTTTCGCTATCTTTTTAGTAGCATTTGGTGTCGTATTCCAGGGATTGCTTTATCCTAACGGTTACGAAACTGAAGGTAGAGAGCAATTGACACCTGAACAAACTGTAATGACTCTTTTTCAACGAGCTTTTTATGGAATGTTCGCTGCTGAATATACAGCTGATCAACTTGATTGTAAATCTGGAAACTGTGATAATGCGATCGGTAAAAATCTAGTGCTTTACCTTTATAATGTGATTTACGTTCTCATCGTAAACATAATGCTTGTTAACCTTCTTATTGCGCTTTTCAGTAATACCGTATCTCGTATTGACCAGCAATCGCAGGCTCACTGGCTTGCAGACCGATATAAAATGGTTGAAGAATATAAGGAACGTTCTATTTTACCACCGCCACTTAATATAATTAGTGTAATTATTGAATTTGTTCTCTATTTGGGTCGTTTGTGTCTAACTCATCTGTGTTGTGTCAAATTAAGGCGAGCAGTTTCAACTTCAAAAAACAAAATCTTTTTATCCATTGTGCTTGTTAAGTTTCTTATTATTCAATCTTTTGCATTAAAATAGAGACGTCACCTTCTGGGTATTAGTTCAGGTCCTATTACCAACAATACAAATGAAAAGGGGTCGAGTTATGGAGTTGGCAAGCTTGAATCAAAACTAGTTCAGCTTGAAGACACCATTACAAAAATGTCGGCACAGTTAGATAGAATTATTGAGATGCAACAAGCCACGTCAGCAACAACAACTCCTTTACGAAGTCAGGAAATGGCAACTAATGTCATTAGAGGTCTTGCTCATAGAATGAGCATGCATGCAACTAAACGAACTACTCTTCAACCTCCAAAGTCTACGTCGGAATTATCGGGAACGGAGGAGATTTTTTAACTAATTTATTTTTGTTTGTGTGGTAGGACATTTACAACGATACTTAACTAATATCGAGTAATAATATTGACGAACTCTAATATTTTACAAACAACTATTTTACATTATTAATAATGGTTTTTGATATATCTTATAGGTATTTCGTTTTAACAGATAGCTAAATATTTTTGAACATAATATTTCGAATGCACACAAATGTATTATTTAAAAGGATGTAAGATGATAACATTTAAAATGTCGCAATATTGCCATCGGTGATTTTAAATAATTTGTAAAAATTGCATAACCAATATCTATAGTCATACGCGCATAAATTTATAATATATATGGAAAGTTGCTACTGTTTTAAACATAATCACTACTATCTTTTTTAATACCTAATAGATTATACAAAGATCTGAGCATTAATAATTAAAATAGACAATATCGATTAGATATAATCATTTCAGAAATTCGTAAATTTAAAAATTATACCTACATTTTATAATTTCATAGAGTATAATTTGATTACAAAAATAATAATAAATATTTTAATGGGTATCAAATTTGATGATTAAAACGATTACCATGCCTTATAATTAATTATTGAGTATACATTGAGTTGCACTATATTAATTGAAATTAAACCTCCACTGTTAATTTAATAACTGAATTAAAATTTCATCATTTATTTTTTTTGTATTAAATATGAAAAAAATGCACGATAAACTATATTTTCAAAATCTATTTAATATATAATATTTATTGATACATGATTGTGCAAACTGTTATTAATTATTTTAATTTATACACACATATACACTGCAGCTCTGAATTCAAACTTTATTGTATTTAATATAAATTTATTTATTAAGTTTTACAGTTACAGAATATATAACACTGCATCTTATATCTTCCATGTTTACAGTACAGTCCAGTTGTGTTATAAGGTTCCTAGATAATTATACATATATGCCTGACTTTTATTATAACGATGAACTTTAAATACATAAACGTATGTGTTATATATAATAATATGGCTATGTCTAAAGGATGTCTATTATATATTCTGAGAAAACCTGTTTTAGTATATATTTTTCTATATAATTACGTTTTATTTGAGCCTGATTTGAACAATATTCCTTATCTATATAGCGGATTTACCCAAACTTGGAAAACACTCGCTGAATGCATTGTTAAAAATATTGAGTTAAAAACATATCCCTATATTGCGGACCGATTCACTATAATGAACTTTTCTTTGTTTCCATGAAAGCCCTACATATTCAGACTATACTGTATACTGCACCTAATAACATTTCATTTTCGCATTTGAGTTTATGGATTTACCTTTTTTCAAATCTTATTTATAATATATGATATATTGAAATACGTTAATATTTACTGTGTAATCAGTATATACATATATATTGCATAACTTATGTAATACGTTTCCAACTTCCGTATTATGTTAATGATAGTGTTTTTACGTTAAATTTCGATTGTCAATTTTCATATTTAATTTATACATTATGTAGTTACAAATTCGAATTATAAAGGGTTCTTAAAAATTTGACTCGAAGGTGTTATTTTTATACTATATAATTAATATGCCATTATTATAGACATCGGAATATATATATGCAAACTAGAATTTGTTATTTATAAGCAATTCGCAAAAATGATTTTTGCCTTGTATTATGACTAAGCAATTAACCAACTAGAGTACCTGTCTAATAAAATTTTTTACCAAATAAAATCATATCTACGCAAGACATTATAGAGGTTATAACCGCAAACTTTTCTAGTGATTCTAGTAATAAAAACTTTTTCTAAAGCTATCTGAATAACCTATGTAGATAAGATTAATTTAAGACAAGTTGAGAATTTTGCTATCTATAGGTGATTTGTATAGAAAATAGCAATCTGCCTTGTTTCAGAGACTGACACTAGGCATGTGACGTTGTTTAGTAGAATTCCAGTCTAGAAATAAAAAAATGAAGCAAAAATGTGAAACAAATTTATTCTTTGAAACAAACAAAAAGTTACTGACATTAGACAATTCACTATCATTAAAGATTTGTTCTCTTCCCGTTTGTTTTGATGCGAATTTCTTTTGATAAATGTTGCACAAGTTAAGCAAAGAAACACCGAGGACTTAACAAATATACAATTTATATGGATGCGCAACTTTTAATTTACGTGAAAAAATTTGCGGTGCCACTTTAAAAATGTGTAAATCTGCGCTACTCTGAGGTAAGTGTTTCTAATGGTACTCAAAATAATAATTAAAAGATAAATTTAAAAGTATATAAATAATACCAAAAACAAAAACGACAGAGTCGCAAAAATTAAAGCCATCAAAATTAAAATAATGTTTATGATACGTAGCAGCCATTGAAGAAATTTATATAAAAAGCGCCACAATTTAATTGTTATAATGATTGCAGTTAAAAATGGTTATACATATATAGATTAATAAGTAAGATATGTATATCTAAACTGGGAAACCCATAAAAAATTCTTGGCAATAGTACATTTTTACAGAAGCAATTAAACTCATCACATGAATACATAATTAGTTGTATAAATTAAGTAATATAAAATGGTAAAAATAATACAATTTATAGCATAGTCAATATATTTTATGATCTGTTATATTTAATAATTTGTCAATTTGATATACATACATGTTACTTATATATGCATTTTAACAGCAATCAATATAACAATTAAAATTTGGCGACTTTTCATACCAGTATCTTCAATGGCTACACTAATATATTAATAGTTTGCCTTTAATATGAAGAGTTCATTCTTTGGCCTTCATTTTGCGACGTTTTGATATTTAATATTTGTAATAATATTAGCTAATTATCTATTTATTTTATATTTTGAATTTAAAATTATTTAAATACAACTTCAATAATGAAGTAATAATTTAACTAATCCTAGATAAGCCTTTTAAATAATATACACATATTCTCTATCTATAATCTGCATGTAGAGATTAGAGAAAATCGGTTTCCATAAATACTTCGTATAATTTTTTATTAATTACTATATTGTGTCCTTATAATGAAAACAGTAATACATTATGAAGTTCATATAAGATAAGAGTAGTATGGTAGACAATATAAAATAGCTATGTACATTCAATAATAATCTTCACATACACAAAACCACCCCGGCTATGTAAGTATGTCAATTAAATAATCAAATTAATGCATAATTAAAAATATAAAACAAGGCGGTCTTCCTAAAATGTTATCAATTCGAAATGTGTACTGAATGTATTTGTAATTATCTTAAATTGCTAAATCAACCCAAACAATCTGAGAGACGAGGTATATGACATATGTGCGAAGTACGATTAATACAGGGAATAAGATAGTTTAAAACACTTCGACGGGAACTAGCTACACATGGAATTTGACGAATAGAAACAATCGAAGAACTCCGATAATATATTGGAAACAACTGGATTGCGGTAGAAACAGCATCATAAGTAACTTCATTTGACTTGCTTTCGTTAGTCTCTACTTCCTTCTCTAGACGAATTCGCCTTGCCTGAACTTTCCGCCATGCCTTGGCGATGATGCGAGCAGCAGAGCGCATGACAAGCAGACGTAGTGCTTCCATCCGTTCGATCTCCAAAGCAGTGAGGAAGATATGTTGGCGTCCAACACGGACAAGTAGAGAGCACTGTGCAGGGGAACAAAAGTCGTGTTCCTTGGTGTGGCAGGCAAGGAAGAGAAGACTCACGCTTTGGCGCAAACAGTGTTCCAGACATGAACCACCTGAAATTATTCTTTACGGTTATGTTTACTTTTAGAAGAAAAGTTATAACTGAAACATAATAATCGCAATATATATTTAATGAAATTTAATAAGCAATTTAATGTGTCATACTACTAATTCCTAATTCAATAATATAAATGTAAAAAAGAAGAAAACAATAGTCAGTTTTTAAAATAGCAAAAAATATAAACTTTAAAAATAGGGGCATTTAAAAAGGTATAACGTAATTTAAGTTAAGGCATGTATAAACTTTAAAAATAGGGGCATTTAAAAAGGTAGAACCTAAATTAAGTTAGAGCATGGCATGTATTTCATTATATCAAACTTTGAAAAGGTCCATTGATAGATACGAATACCTATAAATGACGATTATTTTTACTATTCTTACTATTTTTATTATTCATTAATTTTCGCCTTTAAAACACAAAAGCGTACAGCTCAAATTTTGGTAAAGTTATGGTATAGTTTTCTTGATAATTTCTAGACTGACCAGTTCTTCGTCTAAGTTCTCTAGGAGTTGCACGATGCGGTGTGTTGGGAAGGCCATGCTGGTGTCTATAGTGTTGCTCCAAACCATCCAAAATGTCGTTTACCAGTCCGTCCGCATTCACATAATGAAAAACAGTTGATAGAAATCCGAATCGAGCAAGAAATGTGTGATAGGAAAACCTGCAAATCCATACAGAATGAAATAAGGTTATTGTTAATTGTTACGTTAATAGAAAAGGTAGCAAAAGAAATTCACAATGTAATTAAGAACGGGAAGATATCTAAATATTTCTTCAAAATATATCTAAAATTTGTTAATTGATTGCATTTTGATTACTAATCAGATCAGTTATTAACCATACATTGCAAGGAATATATATCGAAGAAAACAGAAAATTCAAAAATGTATTAAAGTGACCAGCTGTTGTTTAAAAATGTCTAAAATTGGTTAAGATATAATTTTTTGGTTGCTGCTAAATAGTACAACATAAATACTGTAAGATGTATAAAAATATAACTATTTTAACCCTACACCTTTCCCCTTGTACGCAAAAGCAGCTTCATTTTTATATCTTTTAATAGTTTATAAAAAACGTTATTATTATATATAGAACGTAGCCGTGTTATTAAGCATAATTAGTTGCTATCTATACATATAAGCAAACCATCCCACCCCCCTTTTATGCATACATACACATTTGAGCAAATAAACTTTGAGTGGCGGGTATTCACCAAGTCTATCAATTTGAAATATTATTCAAAGAAATAAATGCTCAAAGGAAAGGCCACTAGTTAAATATAAAACACTAATTGTTCTACAGTATACTACTAGAACACTGGTGGAAGAATAAGTTCTGCTAAAAATTATATATAAAGAAACGCGGCTAACCATTTTTTACATAAAATTATTATTTTCATTTAATTTTAATTATATAATTTTGGAAATATAAAAATTACTATTTATAATAGTATTTTACAATTTTACAACTAGAGAAATTATTTTAATTATGTAAAAATTACCGGCCTGGCCTTACTTTGCAGGAAAGGAAGCTCGTGCTATCTGAGAAGCTTCCAAGAGTCCACTGGAGCAGAGTTGATCAGCGACGTACTCTCTGTCGAATGAGTACTCTTTGGCAGATGTTTGAGTTAGGGAAGAAGAGGCGCGGAAACAGCGTACATAGCTTACTTCACACGTATTCAAGTGCTTCACCAAACTGTCCACTGAAGACTGAAGAAAAAAACAATTAATATTATTTAATTCTCTGTTCAATTATGGCATATCGGATTGTACGGCTTCTATAAAGAGCATGTTTGTACCTTGTTTTTAATGGTAGTTTTATTTGTGAAAAGAGCGGTTCCTAAATACAGTTCCTAAAAGCACAGCTCAACAGAATAATAGCTTTAGTCGGACTTAACATTTTGATCAGTTCGAAACGAAGAAAGCAAAATTACGGAATTGTTATTAAATACTAAATGTACTATAAATACTATATACTAAAGAATAAGTACGAATATTGCAATAGCTATTTTCATGAGGGAGGAAAAGTCTGTTTCCACCCGAATGAATGATGCTTTTCATTTTGTGTCCAAATTCA
>JAYRBW010120379.1:0-17132 GCA_036023295.1 Invenusta paracnida
AATGAATTGAAGAGTGTAACTAGACAGAAAACATTGATTAAGATAATTCTGATTGAAAACTAAACTGAATTTTGATTGGTCAATTCAAAATACAACGATTTTCATACTGGGTGCTTTCTACTGTTTAACAGTCATAGACATAAAATCTCGTATGTTTATATCCAAAATCGTATTAATTATCTAAAGACATTATAATTATTATTCTATTATATACAATTAATATTGATATATTGGACATGCTGCAAAGAAATTACAAATTGAAATTATTGTAAAATACAAAACACTGTGTTAATTTGGTATGATTTTAGCCATTTGTTATTCTTTAAACTATTGTAAAATGTTAACGGATACTTATATCAGTATGAAATTTTGAGACATGTTTTATACGTATCTGAAGATTTACATAAGCTATCAAAACTTTAAACTTTTCAAGACACGCGAAATTTATTAGATGCGCGTAACAAAAATTATGCACAAAAAAGTCAAAAGTGGCTAGTTGGCCTGGTTTATACAACAATATAACACATTTTAGCGCGATTCTTTTATGTTGCGGTCTTATTGTATCGGTATTGCAAGGAATGGAAATGCGAGCAAAATTGATCTACATATATGTATGTGTAGTAAATCAGTTGATTTATGTAAGTCATTAAATTTATATCACTATATATTACCTATTTTGTTAGGGTTAGAACTAGGACAGAAATAATATGACATTATATTTTAGTAATTTCATTTAAATTTCTTGCATAAACAAATATTTATAAACTGAGTTTTCTTGTCATTCGAAAACATGTTTTCATAAAATAATTGCCTTTGTCCATTTTCTTGTGTTCCATTGCCCCATGTTATCCCCGCTATTCCAATAATTCGAACCAATCCTGTTTTTATGTCACCATTAAAACTATCCATCCGCTCTCAAGTAAATATGAGGATGTCTCGGCTACAACGTACCGCATGCAAAGACATTGGGCCTGATATTGGACTCCTAATTAAAGCGACATCAGAATTGCAATTCAATACCTTTATATAATCTAATTTAAGTCGACTCCATGCAATTATGGCATTTCTTTGTGATTTCAAAATGATACGTTAATATTTACAACAATAAAGAAAGATTTTTATTTTAATATTTTTATTTAAAATGTTTCTTTTAAATACCTTAAATACCTTCTTTTAAATATCTTTTACCGATTCTTTAGCAAAGAATCGGTACACATATAGCTAAAGACTAAAGTGAAGATTTTGTGTTTCCAAAAATGTGAATAAATGTATCACCTACGTGTATAAATAATATTTATAATTTGATGTGTTTGCTGCTTACAGTTATAGTAAGGAAAACCACATGGTTTCAAAAATGAGTGAATAATATTTTGCGATTAAATATACATGTTTTGAATGTTAAGTGTAAATATTTTAAATTCAATTTTGAAAAAATTATGAATATTAGTTTAAAATACAAATACAGACGTTCGACTACTGGTAAGTAGTCTATTAGATAAATACTAGATCATTTGTTCTTTAATAAAAGTTAATGATGATATCAATGTTTCGATATTTTAAATTTGATATATAAATTGTATATGTACATCATAGACTTCTAGATGAACTACAGGACGCGCCACTCTACATTGTGTGTTTATGTTGACGACAACATATGACGATAATATTCACCCAGTCTATCCTTAAGTATTTAAAATAGGTATATTTTCTCAAAATTTTGTGAAAATCAATAAAAATCAATATTGGAACCTAAAACCAATACTGGAACAGCGATGTCCCTCATTTTTTTCGGATCTAAGATTTCATACTCACATGTAAATAATTCTAAATATTGTTAAATATTTTGTAGATGCAGATCGCTTTCAATAAGATAGATGGATATAGCTTTGTTCCTATTTTTGTATATTTACACCCTAGCCTAAAAAGCATTTTCCTATAGTAAAACAGCTGCCTTCTTGAGACTACCTCAATACCTAGGTTTACAAAATAAGTTTTCTAGATTTTAATACTTAATACAGTCAAAAACTAGTGTCGCGCCCTGTAGTATCTAGATGTCCATGGTATACATATTGTCAAACAACTCCCATTATTATCGTCGTTATTACCCCTTTTAGCAAGATTTGAGCTGTGATGGACCATTATAGTTTTACCATATAATCGAGACAAATGATTTTACCATCGTCCTAAGACGAAGTGATAATTGCATGAAGCTCTTTTACAAGCTTGGAACTAACTATCAAAATGGCACAGTATAATGGCTATATTCGTCAACAAATCCAGGTTAGAGTAAAAATAATGGAATATGATGGAGCAAACAGATTTGTTCAACTTAGTCGTGTGATTTATTATTTGTTAAAACAACTTTAGAAAATACTGCATATTTTTAGTTTTGTTAAAAGGTACATAATAAAGTTATGCTATGCACATCTGACTGTTTACACAGCGCGGGTATAGGTACTTGCAAACGTGTTTTTCATCTCTACGACGGCTGCATACATGGTTATACGTAAGTCCATGGGCTGGCATTGATGAGCACGCACTATGGGCATCCTATTCCTTCTACAGAAAACATTTGAACACTAAGCGAGTTCAAAGCCCAGTATAATTGATGAATTGGCGCACGCAGGAGTTTTAGTACAGTTGTATCGCATTGGTTTCCCATTTAAGTAAAATCGACGTAAACCTCCATTGAATTTCTAAAAACACAAGTGGGATATATACAGGTAGGTATGTACCTATACTATAGAACAAAGATGCTATGCATTGACTAATTATAGTGCACCTATATTAACCCTATGCATACAGAGGGTACACTTTGCAGTGATTTTGAAATAATTAAACAAATGGAACAATGTAAATTTCCGTGACATTTGCCAAAAAATTGCAACATTTAGCGTTATGTTTTTGTGTTACGTGACCACTCAATAAAATGTTACGTTTCTGTTCAAAAAAAGACATTTTTTCGAATTCCTGATTTGTGCACTAATTTTTCCATGTAATATACAATTTACGAACTATTGTACAAAAATAAGTTTTTTCGTAAAAAACATGGATTTTAATAAAATATTTTTGACCAATATTCAATGAAATATGTTTCAGAACTAGGTATGCTAAACTACAGTACATACAAAGTTCACAATTCTACTCTTAGAAAACATACATGTGAAATACATGTATTGTAATAATGACCTTTCCCGGCATTTTGAGCAGCAAAAAAGCCTAATTTTGATAATATTAAATATCTTTGATAGCAGAAAATTATTTATGGCCACATATATATAGTAATATATATATACATTTTTTTCTACAGATAACCTGTGGCCATAAATAATTGTTGCGCCTGCAATAGGCTCCGCAATATAATAAGAACTACACTTCGCAATTAAAAACTAGCGCTTTATATGTATAGCAATAGTTAACGTATTCATTTCAGGATTACAACATTAATATTTTATTTAAAACAATTTGTCTTCAAATGCAAATATCTATGAACATAATTTAAATCCCAATGCTAAAATTGGTTTCAAATTTGAAACAAAACATATCTACTGAAAGAATTATACTGCTAGTATAGAACAGTAATATTATATTTCGTTAAATTTACCATTAATCTGTAATTTACAACTAAGTTGTCATATCCACTAATGGATTATCCACAAAACTTTGATTTGAAAACCTAATAAGCACGTATATTATAATTCAAATTAATTTCATTTATTAAAACAATTTTTAGATGTTAAATTCAACATTAATTATTTGGAAACGCTAAATATAATAAGCTTCTGTTGTTTTTAGACTGTTGAAATGTTAACAGTTGAAACTTTGCCAAACACTGCTATCACTAAATCAACGGAAAAGGCGACAAAAGACAGAACTAAAATGCTTTCAAGTTTATATAATAATGGATATAATACACAAAATAAACGAATGATAATAATTAGTACGGTAATATATATATAGTAAAAGTGCTCGAGAGTAGATTGGCAATAAGTCTACTTGATGAATCTCGTGAATCTCACTTTCAGAATAGATCTTGCACGTAGATTTAAAAGCAAAATAGTTGTCTTTGTGTGTGTGTGTAGAATATATGATACATATGATACATATGGTGTATGCGCCATCTACTGCATACTAGTATACTGATTGGTATGTGCAGGCAAATAAGGTAAACAAGGAAATATACATCAACATACATCGATGCCAGTCAATAAATAACTCACATCTCATAATCACGGGGCTGAGAGCTAACAAAATGCACGTGGCCATAAAGTAGAGTGTAACCCAGCTACATGGCCCCATCTTGCCGACCATTTCTAGAGATGGTAGATATCTCCTGTACATCATCATCGTCGTCTTCAACACAATAGACCTGAGGAGCCTCGGAATCATCCCCTTTCTCCGCCAGCTTCTCATGATCTTCCTCTCCTTGAGTAATATCGATTGTCTCTTCCTCCTCCCCCTCGGGATTATCTTGATCTTCATAGACGGCGGCGGTGTTGTTGGGGTCGTCTTCCTTTGTTGAGGAGGTGATCGACTGGTCGTCAATCTGGAAGGGGAGGTAAGGACACTGATAAATTCACAGTGAACTCATGTTTTTCGAGTATCTGCATAAGCCTGCGCACCTTTTGAGGGACAGCAGGAAATTATATGTAGCGTACAAAAAGGTTTGATCCTTGAAATCTAATTGTATAATAATATGTTGTGATAGTTATTAAACACAAAAATACCCAAAACATTGTAGCATCAATCAAAAATTGACATCAAAAGGAAAATGTTGACGTATATATTTTTTCCAACACAGCATACAAATAACACAATTAATTAAGTTTAAAACGAGGATTCTTAAGAGACTCTCTGCCTCTGCATTGCGCCGCTGGCTACACGACTCAGACTAAGTCATGGTTGCTATGAAACAGTAGATTAAGACATTACAAAAGCGAGTAATTTCTTATACTACTGCTCGGAGCTGCATCAACATGCCATCTAACGCGGCCCAACCTGGTAGAGCCTTATTCCACACGCACCAGTGTTAAACACTTGCGACTGTTAGATGTAAGTATTATACACCTGACTTTTAAGATTATGGCGTGATTATTTAAATTACGAGTGAAATTTCGTGGACGGCTCTACAATTTAAGCAACAGTGAATTTATAATCACTTTAATAATATTCAAAATATGTAATTTCAAAGGGTACAAAAATAACGTTTATAAATAGTGGAATTAGTAGAGTGCAAACTAAACTTACAATCTCCGATTCGGATTCGTAAATCTTGACCTCATGGTCGGTGTTACAATGTTCAATCAACTCCCAGGCAGTGGGAAAGTGGGTCTTGCAATAGGAGCAAATCAGCTTTGTGGGCTCATTGACTGTGGGAGAGGGAGAAGAGAATTAGAGAAGAGAGAAGAGGAGAGAATAGTCTAAAAACACCCCGTTGGACGACTTAAAGCGAGTATATCACCTTCGTTGGAGGACAATTTACTTTGGACGACCATATTCGTTGTCCTCCAACGGAAAATGATTATTTTCTGATCTGATTGGTTCTTAACAAAGGTGATATTTATAAAAAACGTTGGCAATTATTTGAACAAACTTGTATTAATTTAGAATTACAGTACATAATGATTTGTTATTGAAAAAATCACATTTTTGTTCGTGGTCGTCTAACGGTTTTTGAAAAGATAATAGAGGGTTTTTTCGATAACGTTAGAAGACCATAAATTGAAATCGTTGTTATAAGCCATTTTTATTAAAATTATAAAGGGAATTTGATGAAGAGAAGAGAAGAGAAGAGAGGAGACAGGCAAGTATACTTACTGTGTTTACACCGGCAAGTGAACCGAAGTCTGCAGCCGATAGATTTGTGATTAAGGAATTCCTCCACTTTCTGGAAGAGCTCTTTACAGTTTCCGCACACAATAATGTCTTTTGCTTTAAGAGAGGAACAAATAAGATCCAATTAATTACTTGTAATGGAACAAGCAGTAAAGTGTTATATGCATCTTAAGCTATTAAGTGTGTCTATAAGTCTAAGATAGCCACACTAAAAGTTTTACTATAGGCGATAAAAACAATGTATATAATTCATTGGCAATTGGCTTATTTGCGACTAAAAATCTAAGCAATCGATAATCAATAACTTCATAAAAATATACGTAATCAAATGTAAAATGATAAATTCCATCTTATCTGTGCATATTTTTCGAGACATTATCAAGATCATAAGGGTAGCTTTTGGGGGATTCTTGGCAATTATGAAAGTTATTTCTCTATCTTTACCGGATATGAGGAAATTGACAGGAATAAACTGTTCGATCTGCGCAATGTATACAACAAATAGTTTCACCTTATGTTACTAAAGCTTAATATAAAAGCGGAGTTGGTGTGGGGCTCTGTAGTTGATAAACACAATTAAAGAGTGACTCCGCTATCCTACGAAACTGTATACAACATTTTTGTCCAAGGCTTCTACTGTTGCTCCTCGTAAATATAAGAATTTCGACGTTCCTGAAGCTCCCTATCACAAGGGCACGGTCCGCATCTATGTTGTGCTAATAGGCTCGGATCCTTTCTTATCCACTGTAGTACCCATCCAGCCCATAGTCCAGTATACCTTCAATCTGTTACGTTGAAATGCCTTCCAACCAAACACAGCCTTGGCCAATCAAGAACTTCAAGCACCATATTTGTGACGTAAGAACCTGATGGGCTGTATGCAGATGCGCCTAGATTTCTATTTCCTTCAATAAATAATTTTAAATTAACACTTTCATTGGGGCTTTAGTTTGAAATTTCGCCTATATTAAAGAGATTTGTCTAATCACAAGAAATTCCATATAAGCCAAACATTATCTACATACATAGTTATGTTTGTGTCACATGCCAACATAGTCGTGTTTATGTGACGTTGAAGAATACGTAAAATGACACTGGAGTGAGTCAAGCACGGTTGGATTTTAGCTATTTTAAACTATAAATAGATTAATTACACACAATAGGACCCCACACTTATAGTTATACATCCATCGACGATATTGAATATTTGAACGTCTAAAGAATGATAGCAATCGCAGAGGTAAAACCTTTGCTTCTCAAAAATATAGGCAATATAGGAGAAGAATCCCGCATATTGGTTCCATAAAATAAAATAAAAGAAGGAGACTGGCTGACTAAACCTCTAAATCAGTATTTTGACCCAATGCTACTCACAGTTCTGGTCCAACATGCTGACAACCTTACGCGCCGCAGAGAGTCCCCCACTGCCAATACCATTGCCCGGCGAGACGAGGGCAACCAGATTGCTGGGAACAGTCTTGTTGCTAAGGGGGCCCACGTGGCCGAGCATGCCTGGGTTTCCGGGGGCCAGACTGATACCAGAACCGGGCAGGAAGAGTCCACTGCCGGGGAAGTCTATGCGTGGACGCTTCTCGGGTGCTGGACTGTTGGTCAAGAGTAAAAGGAGTTCTAAGTCGAGCCGTTATCGAGATGATAACGGTGTCATTTGCATTCTAGATTAAAATGGCGCAATTTGAGTGTTGATAGCTACTAAACGGTCTATGTAATGTACAGAAAATAGCGCACTGTATGTGTGTACATGTCTCGATTTGCTTGTAGAGCTTACTACGTGTCTGATATAAACCGATTTTGATCTCATTTCGATGACCTAAAACATTCGGGAATGCCAGGTTGGCGTTATAAACTTTGATGCATCCGCTCTGTTTTCAATTATATAAAAGTCTACGTTAGCAATTGCCACACAAAGCGTTGGGTGAACAATCGGGTGACCCAATACGACCTCAGTTCGTGCAGATACCAATGACTATGGTGCAATTTACGACAGCACATGTAAACAGCGGTAGAGTTAGATTTGTTCAAATTACCACCTTAAGTGCAGTTTTCTGTTTACTAAATAATCGTTTTCTCGGCAAATATTGCAGTAAAGCAGTGGATTATAATGTGCAAGTGAATTGTGTTTACTTGATGATCAGATAATCAGATAAAGGTTTAAATTAAAAGCCTCACAAAAATTGGAACCAAAAGGAAAAAACGCAATGACGATATCTTTAAGTGTAGTGTGATCTGATTGACACTAAATGTATGTGTCCAAAACAGTTCACATACACTACTAATTCATAAAGGTATCTACAACATTTTCCGGTACCTACCCAAAAAAGGGAGGAAGTGTGCTATAACTTATATATCGCTAGAAAGCTATTCAATTGTGCATAGATCCTAGAAAACATGTTAAACATCACTATTTGGTAGATCGAAAATATCTTTTATTTCCGATATTAAAAATAGGAACGTTTTCCGTATTTTTTAACACATTTTCATAAAAATATATATTTTTAAAGAAAAATAATGTTTAAGCATAATTTTTATTCGAAATAAAATGCTACATATTATATTGTGTATCTATGTAAGTCATGTTCTTCATATTACAAGCATTTTAAAATGCATTGACTAAATTACAACAAGAAATAGTTATAACTCTTGTAACTCCCAAACTCTTTTTGTAGCTAAATAAGGCTACAATAGGCTTGCAACTGGTATTCTTGAGACTGAAAAGTTATTGTCATGATTTATATCTAGTATACATAATAAAGATATATCTCATTTTATTTGTAATATGTAAAAAAAATAGATAAACAAAATAATATGCAACATTTCATTATAAATAAGTTAATACATTTTTAATGTACATTTTCATGAAAATTAGGCCAAAACCAGCCAAAAACACAGAAAATCTTTATATTCTTTAATATGGGCAATTAGAAAAACGCAAACGTAATATTTTTCAGCTACCAAATGGCGATGTGAATCATATTTTTAGAATCTAGACATTAATATCTTTCTAACGTTGCATCAAATTCTTCCTCCCTTTTGAGGCTCCTGGACTATAGGCAATGTGTCTTCAATCCTGTATGCTGGGTTGTAAGAGCTCAGACTTTAATAATTATTAAAAGTTACCATAGGCTCCAATTAACCAATCGATAATCAATCTTAAAACTTTCAGCCCAAGTCAGTTTGTTAAAGTCAGGAATCCTTATCTGTGGTCCCTTCAATCCTAATTAAATAAATACATACCGGCCTCATTTGCGCTCCAACACCTCATTAGGTTCATCATGATTTTTAAACTTAGTGGAGTAAAGGTTTTGAAACTTCGCGTGTAATTAAAAAGAGATATTTTGTAACATATTCTATAAAATTTGTTTTATATAAAAAGTTGTACCCGGGGTGGCAAGCCTGTCTTGCCTTAGCAATTTCATTACTTTTATAGAGTTCTAAAAATAACTACAAGCTAAATCAATGAAGATACGTTTAACTAACCCGGTTCTAGGTGTAAGAAAATTGTCTAACATTTTCCGGGCGGTGTTGGGAGGAAGATGAGAGGAATTTAAAAAATAGTCTATTCTGATTGGTTGAAATCACGTATCGCCGTCAAATGAAAAATAGCGTACATTTATACTGCATATTTGCGTATTTTTTTATAGATCATTATTATTGAAAAAAATACAGTTATAAATTATAAGAAGCATAGCTACACTAGTGGCCCATATTTATATGTATTTAGTGGGCTAAAATCTTATTTTATGAGTATAATATAAACTAAATAGTACAAGGTACAAATTAGAGGCTTTCATTACTGCTGTTCAGCGTATGTATGGCTGGTCTCATTCTACAGTTGCGTAATACATTGACGATCCAGACAACAATTTCATACATATGGTTTGTAATAAGATTTACGTTTGCATAACATTTAGAATACTGTCATATTTTAGTTACATAGTAGTTACGCAATGCAGAAAGCTCATTAATACTGTCATTATCTGCTAGAAAGCTGCAACCGCGTTCCATGCGATATAATTCATTTCCCATATAATTGCTAATACCTAAGCCAGCCAATTTGACTTCACTTGTATAACGGCATAATTGAAGTATATTAACTGTTACCTAGGTCTTGGTATACTATCTGGAAATCATTTCGACTATGCATGTTTCGCATATATTTTGAGGTAGAGTTTATGTAGCGTGCTTGTGAGTTCACTCCTATATAAAAATATATAGAATTTACGATACAAAAAACAACATTGAATGTAAACTGAAACTAATATAAATAATTTGTATAGTCATAATATATACATTTATATCACGGAATACATAATTATAACGAAAAGCATGTTAGGTATTTTGACAAAACAATATTTTACATTATACAAACGTATAATTTATGCAAACTTAAAAAGCTTTATGAAAGTGGACTGTTATTTTGCAGTCGTTTACACAAGACACCGACGAATTTTATTAGGTACCTAGGTAATATTGCATAAATGAATAAACTCAAAATGTTAATTGTTGCACATTATTTATTATTACAAAAATTACTGTTATCTGTATTAGTTACTTATTATAATAGTTAGCTAACTATAATTCAGAAATTTGACATAATTTTGCACTTATAGCTATGCGCGAACGCACGAGGCATTATAAATTTGCCCGCTATACAACTAGTCTCCGTTCATTTAATAAGCCGGCTAATTTGCGCACGCGACGCAATAGCCAATAAATAATGAGAATTTGGATTTTTAGTGAAAAGTAAGCACGTAGGTATACAATTACTCCAAATTTTACATAACCGGTCCTAGCAGAAAACTTTTGAATTTGTACACCCGGGCATAACTTATTTGTTTAACTATATTCCAAGATTATATTTATTACATGAAACTAATCAATTTCCGATTCTCCATTTCGAGAAAGATTTCGATTTCCTTTTTTATAAAAGGTGCATTTTCATGGTGTGATCACGTGACCATGCTTTTGAGTGCACATAACACAAACAGTTATAAAACTCGATTTTAGAAGTCACAGAAGCTTACATTGCTCGCTTTATGTTATGTACTTTTAATAGGCCCCAATCCCGTCCCTCTATACGAATTGAGTGAACAAACCGACCTTTAGTGTAACAGTGAACATAATTATTGGTCACTTATTGGCCTTTAATTGGCCTTTCAAGTTGAATTTATGAACTTCATACACAGAAGTATAATAGATTACCAAAACTATGAAGCGAATACATGACTAAAATCTCTTTCATTGTTGTGTTTTGGATAACTAGTTGAATCGTTTCTATTTCTAGCATGTTATCGCATTTATAAGCACAAACAATATCCACACTACAGTAATATCACCATGGGGATATATCCCTCAAAACGCTGGAAACACAATTAGGGGCGAAATATGCGAGAAATCAACCAATTACCAAGACATTAGCCATTTACTTCGGGTTTTCTCAATAAAAAACACAAACAAAGCAATGTCTTGGCAATTGATTCGTTCCCCTGTATTTGAAACCCAATTAGGATAAAAATGTAATACAAGGCCACCAAATTGTTCACATAGAAACAGCTGTCATGGTTACGGCGTGAGGAAACATTGCATTTTTTACTACGGAGACAATTAAAACAAGTAAATTGTTGTTTCACAGTCAACTATATATAGTGATGAAGGGATTATTGTGCCTGAACTCCCAATTTAAATAATAAGCACACAATATCGTATTATGCCTCCTTTGCATCAATCATTGTTTTGTTTATGAAATATGTACTTAAATAAAGCACGTTATATTACTATTTATTAAAATATGGGTTACATTGAGATTTCTTAGATCTGTCAATATTTTAAGTTGTCGAACTTTTGATGCCAAAATAATAATCAGGAAAAGAGAAATTGTTAAGGGCGTATAAACAGCTGGTGATAAACATATTGATAGTAGAACTAAATTCTTCAGCAATAAAAAACAAGAGCTAAAAATAAAACAATGCATAAATGTAATTCTGGAAACTAAGTTGGATAGGCAGATACTACAATCCATGTTACGCTTGTTTAATAGCCTTATCATGCAAAACAGGAGCACATAAAACAGACATTAAAAGTATTAAAAATACACAGTCACAGAACAATAATTTGAATGAGATATCAATTATTGCACAGTAAAAATCTAGGTGTCCCAAATGTTAGCGTTTATTAAAATGGTAGTTAATAAGAATTTCGATGTAGATTTAACCCTATCCTACCCTGCCTATTTGACACACTCAGAAACCGGGTGGGGGCTCCCTCCCCTATATAATTCGGCCGCCTGTTTAGATAAAGCTTTAGAATTTGGTATGTAGGTAAACCAATATTTTAGCTTTTTGACCTTTAAATAATAATAATAATGTGAAATAAATTTTTTTTGTGGGAATAGAAAATTTAAAAAAAAATTAATGAATAAAACATTTTATTTGTATAAATTGATTTATTTTCATGTTCATTTTTTCTAGTTAAGTGCATATTACAATTTATATCTCGTATTTAAAAATTTATAAATCAACAAAAACTATTACTATTATTTTTTTTTATTTCGGTATTCCAAAAATCAATGCACAAAAATAAAAATAACCTAATTTTTTTTAAATAAATGGTCTTAAAAGTTGCAGAGCTTAATAATAGAAAAAGTCCGTGAACCTCAAGTCGCTAGGTCTTATATTAAAAAACGCCCGTAAAAATAAAAGAGGGAGAGGCCGAATCACCCCACCCCGGGTAGGATAGGGGGTTAAACAACAATCCATAGTACAATTCAAAGTGAACAGTCTGGCCTACAAAAGTTTGAAAATAACCTAGATTTCAGAAATAATGCTATAAGGTAAACTGTGATCTGGCTTTGCCTGGATATATACAAAATCTGAACTCATTAGTCATCATATAGGTGCAATCTCTATCAAACTAATCAATATCTCTCTAATTATTATCTCAATGCTGCAGTGCAAATCAGTTTGTTAAAGCCCGTAGCCGAATTCTTGGCAGTGTGGATAGATAATTATGACCCAATTATGCTCTGATGGAGGGTGGGCGGAAGGCGGCGGCACTACGATAGCTATTAGATATACATAGAGGGTGACATGAACATGACAATGAACAGGTAACGTTGAAAAATGCTAACAAAGAAATGTTTAGTGCAAGGGAGTTTAAATTTTATATAGACGCATGCGTGGACGCCTAAGAACTTTTTATAAAGATCTCTTTCCAAGTGGGTTAAAATAACTTTAGTACTAGGGGGATTCCTTATCCTCATTCATGGCTTACAGTGAGAAAAAGGTTGAGAATACATATGTGTAGACCGAGGACGCCGTGAACCATGAATGGTTTACGAAATCCCGCGACCAAGCTTATCTTTATCCACCTTCGAGAATACGGCCACAAGAGTATGCACCGGGTACAAATATGTTTAGTCGCTATTCAGGCCTACGGGCATAGTAACATTAAATCTAGTCAGCGTTTTACACACCTCAGTTGATAATAATGTATGGAAAGTAATATATTTAATCAAGCCACTAAGCCTGGGAAATATTAAATACAAGCTGCAATATAACACTATTCTAACACAGTTAAAAAGCTTTAACATAAAAATATATAGCCAGGAAGAATCACGCATCAACTATTAATTAATGGAAGCAACCACTTCGGCTTCCTTAAAAATACAAGAATAATAAAATCATGCTAAATTATACAAAATAGTTATGTAAGTGTAAACAAGAATGAAAACAAAAGCAAAATAGTAGGATGCGAATGAAAAAACGACTCAAAACTTCCAACTAACAAATAAAGCAAAATATCGATTTTTAATTTAATACAAAAATGGGTTAACGGCTAGTATTAAAAAAAACACGAATGGTAACAAAACAAAATGAAAAAGAGAAAAGCAAAGAAAGATAGGGAGTTAAGTGTTGACTGAAAAATGATAAAATGTTTTCATGTAGATGAGAGAAATCTCAATAATGTATCATGATCTTAATAGTATCGATTGCTTCTAAACTAAGCACCTATAGGAGATTAAATAGAAATCAAGGATATGCAACCGTCTTGTATGAACGCGAATCAGACGAATCAAACCACCCTTTCGTTAGACAGTCAAATGGCCACGACTAAAAATGTGTTTTAACAAGATCATCTCGATTCACAATGCCATTCACTTGATTGGCCAATATTATAATTAAGTTGCTCTGGCAATAGCGTCGCATTTCTTGGTAAATAACAAAAAGGGGGTTAGTGACAAAGCGCGCCAGATATAAGAAGCGTGTCCAGTTCTCTAGTGATACTTGAGCTTTCGCGCGCAGATAAAAACTATGAACTACTTCACTTTACTACTTTACTTCGATTTTGACAAAGGGTTATGCTTTTCTATAGAAATATTGAGAAACATGTTTTAATATATTTAGTTTTCTAACAATACATGAATTATGCTGAAAACTATTATCTTCGTAATGTATCTAGGTAAACAAAAGAATATATCATCGCTGATTGAAGCTGGAAACAAGCGACAATCGCAGATTAGATTATACACGTTTTCCGTCAGTGAGATTTGATTTTTCATTGGCTAGCTGTAGTGTCTATAAAACACGTGAATACTACATAGATTAAAATAAAGTATTATATTGCCGTCAAATTACCATAAAAAGCACGTAGGTAAGATTCATGTTGTGAAAAAATGAGAGGAAAGAAGAAATGAGCAAAGGAAAGAAAATTAAAGGAAAGGAGAACAAAGTTTTGTGATAGTTGAAGAAGACAAAAATGAGAAAGATAGCTCTCTTACCCAAATAGTGAATGTTGCATTCGATTATTTGTCGGTAATTTTCGTCTTCTCTTCGGTTCAGATGCTATATTAGCGTCTACGAAAGGAAGGTGGCAAAATACAAAGAGAGGGGGGGGACCGACAGGGGGGGGGGCATCCAGAGAAAAATAAAGAGAAAGTCAGATTTAAAAAATCAATAAAGATTATTGATCAAAAAGTTAAGAGAAATTTAAAAAATGAAAACAATAAATTACAACCTAATAACACAAAGAAGAAAAATTAAAAAGTGTGACTTGGCTAATAAATTAAGTTGAAGCATCAAACGGTGAAAAAAAATAGTAGCTCAGAATACAATTCAACGAATCATACGAAATTTAGAAAAACATGCACAACTGATAATTGAAACAAAATTATGCGAAGATTATGTATTAATGGCCTTAAGACTCTATTTCTTCTTACACGTTTAGCTTCATAATTGGTTTACATCGCGATAGTTTAGTTTAAATGATGGCTTTACATCGTTATGGAAGTGAAACAATGAGAGTAATACTAATTCTCTGTGCATTGCAAGAAAATAAGCTTAGTTTAAAAGTCTATTTCACTTTTTCCAAATTAAGAAAAACTTTTTAGAACTTAATAATAATAGTAACAACAGAGCTTTTCAGTTCCATATTTATTGAAGAGGCGAGTTAAAAACCACACACAGAGAAGGGAACTAAAGCGAGAGAAAGAATGGTGCAACTCACCGACAGTCATGCCGTAGTAGACCTTCTGATCCTCATTGTTGGCGGCAAGACGGGCGCTAGCCTCGCTCGTAAACTGGACGAAAGCGAAGCCCTTGTGCACCGAGATCCCCTTCACGTGACCGTAGCGCATGAACCGGGTCTCCAGTTCGGACTTGGACATCTTCATTGTGTTGAGATTGCCAAGGAAGACCCGGCACCGCTTACTCTCTGGATCCCAGTGATTGGTCACGCTGTTTGCGAGCAGCGATGCTGCCGCCGCTGCTTGCGCGGCTGATGTTGTTGCAGTGGAGAGCATTGCAGTGGACTAACTCACTGTCGACCACTCACTGAAAGGCAAATAGTTGCCATCACACGATGCCATTTAAGAAGGCAAGTAACACCTTCAAAGGACTAATTCAACGTTTAACTCGGTAAATTATATTAATATGATGCAAAATAAATTACATTTTTTATTCTGTTATCATTAAATATCCTTAGCTTGACATTAGACCGACGAAATTTCTGAAATAATCATCAATTAAGTATTCACTGAAATTGACAAAAAACATTTTTTTACTACAAAATTAATCTTTCTGTAAATATTCATGAGGCACACCCAAAATATACTTACAATTGTCAAAAACACTATTAGTCATTGGAAAAGTTTATTGTGTCAAATAAATAGTACGTATATAACTTATAAAGCATTACAATCATTTCAATAAGATGAACTATCATTTGATTAAGAATAATTAATAAAGATTATATCAACTTATAATAAGGTATACCTATATATATATACACAGTTATACAATGAAATAATAAAAAATCAAGTCAAGCATTTCTATTTATGATGTGTTATAATCGAATTTAATTTTTATATTTATATATATTTTCAAACTGTATGCCAAAAAGTAGAAGTTGAAATGTTTACTTCTATTTAATATAGAAAGATGTTTCAGTTTAAGATCTCAGCTGTATATTATTAAATTTGATGCTCTACATTATTAACTTGGAAGATATTTTAAATAAAATATAATTTGCATTTTTTACTAACGTTTATTATGATTTAAAAAAAACACAGAGAATGGACCTGCCATCCTTTTCAATAACAGTCCAACAGGCTCTGGCGACCCGAGAAGGTTCTGTTTCTCCCTGGAGCAGAATTGTTTTGGAGGCAACAGATTTTTACATGGGCGATCAAGATCATAGGGGCCCTCAACTACGGGATGATTACTCTGGAATAGGTCATGACATGTTTCGCCAGTGCCCTACTATTGGGCGTAGTGGAGCTAAGCCATGGGTACATATACTTGTTATATTTTATTGATATTTTTAAATGCAATTTATGATACCATGTAGTTCAAAATGAGTTATAAATAAATAAATGTGATGAATTAATGTTTTATCACTCAAGCATTCTTTTTTTTCCTCCCCCGAATACATGTCTATAAAGATGTAGTAACAGTAGTAGGGATGGTGTACCTCTACTTCAGTCACGTGGGGGAGGGGGGATAGTCTCAACCAATCACGATCGAGTACGATCAGCCAATGACAGAACAGGAAGTGTATAAAAGGAATTGTGTGGCTGTTTTAGTCATTCTACTTTGCTTCGCACTCGTGTACTGTTGTATACTCGTCTCTCCTCACCATGCAATACACCGACAGTGATTATGAAGAATTTGAAAATTTCCTCAATGATCTTTTCAGTGTGCAGCCCTGCTCTACATCAACCCCGCAGGATTTTACTACCTATGTTCCGGTCCCGCAGAACATCCCTACTCCTCCATCGGCTCAGC
>JAYRBW010120390.1:0-17132 GCA_036023295.1 Invenusta paracnida
CTCTATGATAGAAGTTAAATCATTTCAAAATATAAATTAGTTTTTAAATGGTAGCGGTTTAAAAAATGACCGTTCTTATGGTATTCTTCTGTACGTAGGTTGCTCGCATGAGCTGCATAAGCTAACAACCTACTGCGTAGGTTTAGATATTTTATGATTCAACATCGAAATATACGTTAATGGAAGTTACAAAGGATTGTTTACTCAGGGTCTTTTAAAATTGAGAATTATTATAACTACAATTCAATTGTTATATTTGTCAGTTTAAGTGAGCGCCAAGATAAGAAGCAGAATTTTGTTTCAGTAAGGTCTGAAATATATTGTCAAAAGTTAAACTATTATTGGCGCTCTGAAAAAAAATAAGCACAGTAAACACTGCAATAACGTTATCAATATATCGATTAAATTGAATCCATATTATAAAATATATTGTTACGTCTCTCTGCATTTTTCGTTTCTCCTGTTTGAGCTCTTCTTCCTGTTTTTCACAGCTCTCCGCAATTGCTTTGTACCGCTTTACTTGGCCCTCCAGGCGAATGATCTAAACCACAGATGAAAAAGTTGCATATTTATCTATGTCAGGCATGACAGACATACGAGTACGTAGCTAATATATCAAATAGTTTCTCG
This sequence comes from Invenusta paracnida, assembly GCA_036023295.1. Lineage (NCBI taxonomy): Eukaryota > Metazoa > Platyhelminthes > Proseriata > Coelogynoporidae > Invenusta > Invenusta paracnida. Next base: position 631 of record JAYRBW010120390.1, read on the forward strand.
AAAATTGAAAGATTTTAATAGATGGAAAATGATGAATTTTATTTGCACAGTAAACTCAAGTTTTCTTGTTATTATTCACAACAGTTGACATATGGCTTTTAAAATTTTATTAAATAAAAAAATTATAATAAAAACATCTATTAAACAATGCAATTACGAAAATTCTACATGACTAATGTATTTTCAGTAAATGAGCATATTTAAAAACAATGAAAATATCACTAAACATAATTTTACATTTAAATACTCATTGCAAGATATGCAATAAATACGGATTAAAAATATAGCAGCAAGCCAATGAGTACCAAAATTATAGCATTCATAATCAGATTTCAATAGATAAACAAGAGCCAGATTATAGTTGTTATTATTTTATCAGACTATCGAAAATTAATATTTGCACATATTATAAAGGTACTTATTATTTTTATATTAATTGAAGCAAAATTGTAAAATTATATTAGTTAATAAATATCTTATCCTTCAGTATAAAGTAAAATAATTTCCATTTCAATTATTTCTGCAATACGTTTTAGTCATAAAAAAATTAAATATTTTAAAGTGTACATATAATTGTAAAATTTACAGCATAGTTCAATGTATCATAAAAGGACAAACAAATTAGTAGATACGAATATGTATACAGAGTAAGAACAAAATGATGGTAACAGGAGTAGATTTTATATGGAAATAAGCAAAGTCATAAAATTAACAATTTACTAAAAATCAATTGAACTATAATAAATTCAACCAAACTATAATCAGAAATTTAAATTGAGCAGAACGTAATAATTGTACTCTTAAAAAGAAATTTCTGTAGAAATGCAAAGCATCCAACATTCTTTAGCATCACCTTGTCTTGAGAGAATTTAATCTAAAAATAGACGGACATTAACAATACATGCAAGTGAATATTTAAGTAAAATCGATTGTAAACAACCTATACTGTATTGCAGATATAGCTAAAAGTTCACAAGAGTTACTATAATTATGTGGAAAAAGAAATCGACGAAAAGACGAAATCGAGAAATGTAGGTCTACAGTCAAATTTGACAAGTAGTCTTCAAGTAAATATTAAAGAAAAAGATATTTCTTCATAATAATAAATGAAATTGGTTTATAGTATAAATCCAAAAAGTAAAGCTAGAAGTTAAAAGTAAACAAAAAGAAAAGTTTTTAAATAATATAAACTAACCTCTCCCTCAAGAGCCGTTACTTTCTGCGATGTCCTCTGAAGTTGGAGTTTGTAGTCCTGAGCTTGAGCACGGGTCACTGTAAGATGATATAAACATATTTTTGCCACATTAATATCTATAGATTCATATGTACTAAAATGGTTTATAAGCAATGTGATATCTTTATATTATTTATAAAAAATATGGTTTCAAGATTCAATTAACAAGATCTTTGAGTTTAGATTTACCTGATTGAAAATAAAATGCTTGCCTAAAGAAAACAATTCTTAGTTAGAAAAATATAATTAATTAACTATAATTTCAAACAATGAATAAAGTAAAAATGCTATATGAAGACATCATTCATTCATAATGTATGGTTTGGATAAATTAATTTAAGCTGGGTATAATTATGTACTTCAATATTTCAACTTAAATTCATTTTGTGTTTTTGAATAAATAATAAAAATTGTTATTGGAGAGATTTAGGAATATTCAAGCTCCATTTAAGCTTCTGATCACATTCTACTATTGAACTACTTATCACTAATCCTAAAAAAGGTTTTTTAAAGAAAATCAGATTACATTTAAAAATTAGCCATTGAATTATACACAGTGGAGATTCATGCATATATCTGATTAAGAGAAATTTTTACAAAATCACAAATCTTTCATCCGGATACTTAACACTGTCTCTATAATTATTTGAAAATAAAGTTTAATAAAAGAGAACAGAGCTGCTTAAATGAATGTATATATTCCCGAATTTTTGAGTAGTTTTCCCGTCTTGTGACTGTACATATTATGAAATTAGAGCGGTATATGCTGCAAAGGGAAAATAATAGGCTATAAAATCGAAACATTTAATAGCCAAAAATAATTGTGGAAAATATAAGAAACATTCATCTGATAAATTTGTGTTTATTAATCTAATATATCTAATATGTTTTCCCCTAAATAAAAATAACATCTACGTCATAGACGAAAGTTTCATGTTTTCTTCCAGTGGATGGAATCAAAATTTAAATTTCAAAATCTCAAGTCAAGAAATAGTGATGCTATAAGCGTTTAAAAAAATTACAGTTTCAAACAATATAATCTGAATAATGAGAAATCAGGTGCCAAAAGTGGTTCAAGTTTATAGAGAAATACTTTCTTTGATGTGGAATTAAATGTGGAGATCACAAAACAGTGTTACATTTACTTGTTAATTCCGTGTATGATACTAATGTGTACGTATGCGCATGGTTTAAGATAAATATAGCATATTTTGCCTCATTTTTAAAAACGATATTGATTTCTTATTTAAATTTCCAATGCGTCTTAGTTATAGCAATTACACAGCGAAACTTTATGTCATATCATGTTACTGAAAACTAAGAAAAATAGTTTCTAATACAATAAATTTTCGTGAATATATTATCTGCCCTTCGTATAATGTACTTTATTGCAGCATTATAATTTTCTATAACCGATACTACTCGCAATTAATATCATCTACATAACGTAGACAAAAAACAGGTAGCCTACTCTGCATATTCTGTCGGAGATCATCGCTATCTGGTCCATTGGAGCGACGGGAATCGTACTTAGCGGCCACATCGGCTCTCTGACGTTCCTCTTCCAATTGGGACTCGAGTCTGTCCACACGACCGGAGAGTTGGTCTCGCTGGGTAAACAGGGCCCGAACACGACTCTCTGATTGGTTGGTTGACAGGGAGATACAAGTTGATAGAGGGGGAGGGGTAAAGAAAGGTGATAAGAAAACACAAAAAGGGTGATTTTAATAATCTCTTTGGATAATTCAAGCTCTATATCAATCGTTACTTTACATAAATATTTTTAAGTTGTGTTAACTCAATTTATTGCTTTTAATATATCGTATCATTATAATTGTATACTAATTACCATCAACGTGACATATTTCATTGAATTTCTATATTTCTATAGAGTAACAAAATGAACTTTCATATTTGTAAAACATATCCGCCTAGTATCCGATTATTTCCTTAATTTTATTATAGGTAGTATAGTGCTGCGAGTTTAAAACCATGTAATATATTAATATACGTAGCATTATTGTGAAATAATTAATCTACTTCATATAAAATGAATATGACTTTGCTTGTTAGACTAAAGAAAGATATATTACAAAATCTAAATATTTCAGGTTAACCACTCAAGATCACAAAACTTTGATTTTTGGAAAAGAGTATATTTTTGTATACATTTTTGTCTTTAGAGGTAGGGCTTCTATGCCATAGATAACTTAAAAAATTAAAACCCTCCAGTGGAAAAGTTTACAAATCATGTAGAAAGTAAAAACGTGACTTTTAAAAATGTTGTTATCTGAAGGGTTTTAATTTATTTGATTACTTGAAGTATACCTAACACATGGATATAATGATTCAAATAACACTAGAATATTAAAGAGAGTTTCAACTTATTTTGATTATTGAAAACAGTTTGATAGTACTATTTCCTTATCGTAGATTGTAAAATAATGCAATAAATACAAATGTAGCTAAATATATTTTATAGATTCTTGTGATACGTTAACATTGTTTAAGTTCCATATTTAAACTTAAAATTATGAAAAAAATCTACTATTTATTTCTTACATATTTATGTAAACTTTATTGAAATACAACAATTTCCTATCTACAAAAAGTTACGCGATGCATATGAAATTAATAAGAGTTGAAACTATGTCTATTATTACTCTGTGAATAAAACAATAACAAAATTGACGATAAAAAATTAGTTTAACATCACAATAACTTTTTTGTTCATTACAATGTTAGGATATTATTATTCGGAAATTAAATATTGTTAGTCTGAATATAGAAATTAATTTATGTAGATAAGTTACTTTTCTTTTAATGCCATTTCTTTACAAATTTCATGAAAAGTGTCTACTTTTTATCTACAGTCCACCTTAAAAATCAAACAAATAATGCAAAAATCCTGGTGTGATATCTGCATACCACAGCAATGAGAAGTTTAAGATTTAAAATTGAATTTTGCAAATATATTTAGACTTTTAAATACTTTCAAGAACGCCTTAAAAAATTTTTTTTAAAGCACGTATATAAGATTTTATCCACATTTAAAAAATAAATATGTTTTTTATATAATTTATATGTTCCCTTAATAATATAAATTACACAGATTTTTTTAATAAATTCTTAAGTAGAAAAAATATTTAACTGAAAAATGGTGGTTCATCATATCATAAAATAAAAAGTGTTACTAGAACCTATAAGCTCAATAAATTAAAAGGCTGTTTATAAGGTTATTAGTACAAGCAACCTACCCAGATCGCCTGGAGGTAGACTATTGAGTAGGATGGCAGTTTCCTTGCTCAACAGCGCCATGCCTCGGGTGGTACTGGAACTGGCATCGGACTCTGCCGAGGCTCCCCGCGTCTCCCTTGGTAATGAGGAAGCTGATGTATTGGGTGGAGAGGCATCTCCCCCATTGGCTAGAAGAGGGGCACGAGGGGTAGAACCACCATCGCAGTTGTCTTCGCTGCCAGTGGTGGGGGGTGCAGTGCTCGAACCCATGAGTACAAGACCATGCTCCTGGATTAGGGTGTCCCGGGCCTCCATCTGTCGCTGTTGCCAATCGAGCCGGCCTGTCAGCTCATCTACCTGCATCCGTTTATAGGAGCACTCCTGAAGGGTGGGGGGGGCGTGGTTAGCAGACAGTAAATTGCCAAAATTCAAAACTTATCATCGTGGGCATTTAGCACACAACTCTAAAATCATAGAATTCTGTGGCTTTTTTATTTTGAAACGACCGATAAAATTCGACTTTAATATGCGAATATAATTTAGAATTTTACATTTAATGTAAATTATAGAAAATATATAAATCCAGAAACCCGATTCATTGTTTTTGTCATAAGAGTTTACAATTATAATTGGAAACTAGATATATTTTAATTTTCATGGAATTCAATGTATAACACAGAAAAATAAGAACATAATATTCTACAAAATATTATTTTTTCTAATTTTAAAATCAAACAGTACAATAACTAACTGAAGACCATAATCTTAACTTTTGATTTAGTATTGCCTTTCAGTTAACTATTAAGTAATTGTCGTTTTTAAAGAATTTGACTTAGTACAAATAAATAAAAGTCAAATTATAATTTTATTCAATGAAAGGTAAAAGTTCAATAATAATTGTCGCATTGGAACAAACTTCAACATTTTAAATAAATTAAATAATTCCTGTTAAAAACGATCTTTTTAAATTTGTATGCAACCAGACATATAGGTGTCTAGGCTTTCATTCAGAAGAGAAACCTAATTAAAAAAATATTGGCTTTTAGCTCATAACTATAAACAAAAAATACAAGCCATATAAACCAAAAATGGAGTTATTTATAAGCTTTAGAAAAATCAATGTTCAAATAATTCGGAGTTGAATCAATTTTCTTAAGGTATAATCTCTCCAATTTTATAATATATTTTGTATCATATTCGACGCATATTTTTTGTAAAAGGCAAACATCCTGACTATGTTTAAACCTCTTAATATGTATTTATACAAAATGTCATATAATATGTACCAATATTATGTACAACCATTATTAATAAATTACATTAGCACAATCCATTCTATAAGATACAGTATTAAATATTTATAATTAGTATTAGAACAACGCAAAATAGTCAATATAATACAAGTAAACTACAGATACACAATATATTCGCCTGTACAAGTGTGTTCTTAAATTATATTAACATAGTATTACCAAAATGCATAGGTAATGCATACAATAACACAGATTATTGTGTATTTCTATAAGCTGCTTATAAACAAAGCCCTTAAGACAAGAAAGAAAGAATCAGACATATAGTTCGGTTCGTCATTGATCTTAGAAATAATTGCCTGGCCTAGATTGCTATTAATATTGGTAATAAGTGGTGGATTTTGCTATTTTATAATTGATTAATTTAATTCAATACATTTTCCAAAATAGAAAATGACTTATAGTAGGGAGCTTGAGCATAGTGATAGTTACCGTTCATGTCACAAGGAAGTATTATACACCAAATTAAAGCTTATGATTTGTACTTTAATTCTACCCTCGCGTCCCAAAATTCTGAGCACTCTTTGAGTCAAGGATGACGTAATAATCTAAAATCGCCGAGTAAAAGTTTTTATACTCGAAATTATTGGTAAATGAGTTACTTTAGGCCCTATATATGCATTACCAACGAATATAAATATGAATCTTAAGTTCTCAAAAAACAAATTTTAAAGGTCACATGATGACGTCATAATCCAAAATGGTCACTTGAGAATTGGAGATGCTATATCCACCAAAATAAAATATGAAAAACCAGCAGGTATATGAAAAATTTGAGTGTATTTAGCAAACCAAAACGAAATATAACTCTTCATGTAAACGAAAAACATCTGAATATAAAGTTTAAAATAAAAAGAGCAAGTGTGATATACGTAGAAGAAAACAAAGAGAATTATCCTTTTCCTGCACAGGAGCACTTGCAGAGGGCTATGCAGTTCAAGTATCTTTTTGCTCTTGCAGTTGGTGCAGTCTTTCTTACATACACATTTCACAAGTTGTGAAGCTGCCTTTGGAATTATCGCAATTGTGAGCCAATGTGATCCATTTCCAGGATTCTGCCTCTGCCCAATCAAAATCCGCAGGCGAAGGAACATCTATCCACAGAATATGGGCGCAGGTCCATATGCTGCCCTGTAGGATCACTCGTTTGACATGCTGTAACAAGGCATCTCTTGTGGGTGGAAGTCTCCTCTGGTCCTAGGTTTGGTGGCAAAACAGTTGAATGTGGATCGTAGAGTCGAGCAATATATTCTTCGAATTTAGAAAATGCATTTGAGTCTTCTGTAACATTAGAGAAAGGGCGTTGTACAAAGCGGTATAGAATATCAGTTAGCCATACATTCTTGTACCATGTTAACATACACAATCGTTTTCTTTTGCTTCGAAAAGCTGATGTCGTGTCGCACCCCGTGAGTGCATGAAAAAATGGCATTACTAAACACCTCTTTGTTTCTAAGGAAAAATATATTCTTCCCAGATTCAACTGGATTTAATGCTTCCCAGAACCGAAACCTACCCATACCTTTTAAGGCTCTGGAATTCGTTCAAATTGTCCCTAAAGGATGGAAATAACATCCGTGTTACCAGTCCGCTTTAGAATGACTTTGAATCTCGCGTGCAACAGATGGATAATTAGACGAGTGCCTGCCTCTTCGTGATTACAGTCACACATGCTTCAACCAGACCCTACATGAACCACTGATGTACCATCGGTTATGTAGATTGATCTTAATTGGTTTCAGTCAATTTATGCACCTTTGATGACAGGAAGTTGAACAATTCACTCTTGTTTTCACTATCACTGAAGAAGTCATTCCATTTGTTTGGCCTGACAATTTGACGAGCCCCACTTCCTCTGTGCACTCTTGTTCTCTATTTGAGGCTGTTATCACGATACTGATTATAAACAATATCAACTCTGCAACAATCTCGCAGTGTTCTTCAGATGGTCGGAAGAAATGAAGTATCCACAAAATCTTGAAAAGTTGCGGCATTTGGTTTAGGACAGATTTGGTGAATAAGATGGCCACAATCGAATAACACTGCATCACAATATGTGGGAAAGTTGGAATTTGCATATTCTTTATTGTTACCAATACATCATCATTATCAAGGTGTTCACGACCATCATCGCTATCATCAGTATCCTCTTTCTCCTTGACACGTTAAATAATACAATGCAGGAGTGCAGTTTTTTGACCCAGACACAATTCACCAATGTCTGACAAGGCTGGTGGGGCAGATTGAGTCTCATAAGCAAAAATGTCATCAGCGTTTCCTTTTCTAGTTTGTGCTGAAATGAACAACTGTCCAAGGAGTGAAGCATCGCTTTTGAACAGCTTCGACTGCTGGACTATTGCCGTCTTCTTGGCAGACTTTGATGTCTTGAAAAGAGTTAACGATTTTGCTTAATTGTTTTGGAAATTCCATGTTTCAAACTATCCTGTTTGAAAGCAGTGTACTTATTGTGTGACACTTCCTCAAATTCCACCACAGTTTTCTTAAGCTCATTTTCTGAGATCATGTTTCCCACAAGTGCAGCCAAACGTGAAGTCTCATCAAGAAATGGATTGTCTTTCACATGGAAGACATCTAGCAGATTCGATACATGTTTAGCAAATGAATACTGTAAGATCTTTCTTCCTCATGGTGCAACATTTCATCTGACAGTTCATTGTAAATTCTCCTGTGAGCTTAGGAGTCTCCCATTCCGACGCTTCTCTCCTGCAGATGGATGCTGCTTCTGCAAGGACCCTGTATTCTTCAGAAAACATATTTCGGTACTTCAGCTAATCTCTCAGCATTTTGTTCATAGTTGCATTACCAAGCAAATACACATACTACTAGATGACCTACGCGTCTTAGAAGATCTTCTTAAAACTGAGTTCGATTTGGAGCGTGCAGTTTTCCCAGTATGGAGAGTTTATCTTCATAAAGTCACAAGTTATGACGTCACAACACATGTAACGTCATCATATAATTGTCTCGTGCTTAGAATTTTTGGACGCGAGGATAGAATTAAAGTACAAGTCATGAGCTTTAATTTGATGTATAATACTTGCTTGTAACATGAAAGGTAACTATCGTCCAAAATATACATATAGACATGGAACCCCACTATTACAAAATATAGTGACATTAATAACTATGTTTAACTAGTATGATAAAAACATAATAAATGATGTTTTACATAATGGGTAAATTATTGCAACAAAGCAAAGCAGCTCAATGGGTAAAATTTGCATGTGCCATATAAAAATGGCTGGTGTACTGCATACAATAGGGCAGACTCAGAGTATATGTACGTGCAAATTTATCTGATATTATGTTGTCAAAATAGATTTGCAATACAAAGAAATGCAATTTGTACAAACCATGTTTAAACATATTACATCAACAAAGAAATCGGTACAAAACAATTACTGAGCATTGTTAAAGAATGAATCAGTTGGATAGAATTCCAATAAAAATACCAACAATAATTGTGCAAATTCCACGCCCCACACGTGAAACAAATTCCGCTTTAGAGGCACTAAAAACTGCAATATACAAATACAATATAAACTATCAGAATTTATTTTTAAATGAGACAAATCAGTATAAGACACCAGAGTCAGTCAACTTTATATACAACGAAAAAGGTACCTGCATAAATAGCGGAGTAGATCTGATTGTGCATTGCCGATTTAACGTAAATAAACGCGAGGCAATAGTTCAAATAGTGATGTTTACATAGTGGACTAGGCCATACATAAAATGCAATGATACACCCTCTCACATTCAATGTTTACTCGAAATTGTTCAATAAAAATAATAATGATATGCCGCATTGTCTCCTCAGTGACTGTAGTTAGGTATATTTCAGCGTTATGCGTTTTGTGAATTTTAAATAGTATATATAGAAAAAACAATTCAATTATTTTAAAATAATATGATACCGCAATTAAATATCAAATAGTTAATGCATACTAGTAAAATTGTAGTTGAGAATGTAATTATAAAGAAGAAATAATTCTACCTTTTTCTTAGTATTGAAATTCTTCTGAAGAGAGACTTTTGATTCGTTGAGATCTTCAACTTTGTCCGTAAGAAGATCAACTTGATACCTGTCAATTGTGAAAAAGAATAAACTATGTCCACTTCAAATGAAAAACAATGAAAGGATTTATATTATATCTGTTTTATATAACGAATAAAAATAATTCGTTTATAAATTGTAATGATGTTTGCAATTAAGTGTCTGCCCTCTTCATTGCAAAAATATTTTAACGAAAAAAATATTTTAAAGTTTAGAATTAAACTAATAAGAAGAAAAAATTTAAGCAGATTTAATATGTTTTAATATATTTAAATATATATTAATAAATTCTGTTTTTATCCTAAAGCATTCATTCAAAAAGGAATACATATACATATATTACAAAAAGAAGCAATAGACAACTGGATAATCAAGCCGGTCTCACAATCCCGAGATCGAAGACCCTAAACTACATGGTTCGTACATGTTTTCAAGATTTTTTTTCATGACTTCGCACTGATATTTTTTATGTACCAAATATGATAATATTCACATGAATGAACTAATGATTCAAGTAAAATAAGCATGTATGTTTTACATTCTAAAATTCTCTTACTTTTCCCAGCTTTTTCAAATAATATTCAAATTACCCTTATTTTTCAGAAATTTCAAATTCCCTGACCCGGCCATACCAACCATGAATCTAATGGATAGATAGTTAAGAGCTGGAACTATGTTTCCCATGCATATTCACATATAAATCAAATTGTAATGGATAACATATATTATAGAAAGTATAAACCTAAAAAAGGAGAACTCTAATTATACACAATACAATTTCCATATGATACCACTTTCCTTTCAAAAAGACCAAACTTATAATGCCAAATTTATTTGTTAATAAAAATACACGACCATTTATTTTTCATTTACATGTGTCTCGTAGAAGAGGATACATTTTAAAATAATTCCCCATTGATAATATATACATTTATATTATCTATTTTATTTGTTTTATTTATTTGGAATTTAATTTATGACGCAGGATTATGAATAAAAACAAGTAATGGTCACCTCTGAAATGAGAAATAAGAAGTCACAATAAAATTAAAAATAATAAACGTATTTAATTTTAATGTGGCTTTTTATTTCTCCCGCGGGATTATATTTACACTTACTTGTCATGCTAGAGGAACGAAAAAAGGAGTTAAATTAAAGTAACTAATAGACAGCATCATCGATTCGATAAAAATATAATTCAAGATAATATAAATATATGGATGAGAAATATAGTTGCCATAGTACGTCTATCCCTATTAAAATTAATTACTACTGTCAATAAGGGATGACCAGTAACTAAACAAACTGCCTAACTAACTAAATAAATATATGACTGTAATCTCAGCTCAGTGAGAGTTGCATGTAACCTTCGGATAAAATCCCTACTTTACTGAAATTAAAAGTTTGGTTTATATGGTATATAAAATATTGAAATATTCAGATCGACAGTCAGTAATTTAATTGCAAAAACCAGACTGTTTGTAAATATTTCGATAAAAAGGTTAGATTTAGCTTTAACTTTTGGTGGTATAAACTTAGTGTAATTAAATGCGTTACAATTGAAATATTTATAATAATCGTAATTAAATAAATAATTTTAAATTTATGCAGATTTCTATCATATAGCAAAGAAAAAGATAATAATAACAGGTAATGTGTTATTAAATAGAAACGTTATTACATGATAATAACAGAAAAAATATATATCCTACACATTTACATATTTTAGTTCTTGAATTTATTCAGCATAGAAAAATGAAACCTTTTTACAATTTTAAAGAGTCAAATAATGATGAAAAGCAGCTTCATTATGTAACATATATTAATATCTTAAATAGTTTTGACAATTATAATTGGAGAAAGAAATGATTCTAATAATTATAAATGAAAGATTTAATGTGAAAAAAAACGTAACTTCTACTAGATTAGATTTGTTCGAGGATAACGTGATTTGTTGAAATATACTATAGTATTATATATAATATATAAAATATATGATATAGTATATATATTTCGTTATCCGCGGATTTGTAATTAATAATTAAAGGTCTTTAAAGAACGAAGCAAAATATTTTCAAATTTATAGAAATAAACTAATGTAATAATCAAAGAAAGAACTATGTAATTTTATTGTTTCTTACTTTTATGTAAATAGAATCAGGAAAACTAACCTGAGTGTTTGCTTTTCATTGTCCAGTTGAGCATTGGTGAACATGGCTTCTTTAAACTTGGTCTCCAATGCTGTCAACTGTTGCTTCAGCTCGCGTACATCGGAGACGTGTGAGTCTGTGGTACTGGAGGGAGGAGAGGGCTCATGGGAACCCTGACGGTAATTGCTTCGTGACTGAAGGTTTTATGAGTAGAAGGAGGAATTACTAAGTATAAAGGATTTGAAACTAAACGATTTGAAAATATCCCGTTATTCGTTTACTAGATTTTTTTACTATTATTCGATCGGATTATTATAATATCAAGACTGTTATTTCACTGAGCCATATCTCTTTAGTGTCAATCTCTGTAACATAAAAAAAACCGAATAACTGTATGTAGATAAGAAAATGGGATCTCACCTAAAACTAAGAATATGTCGCTTATTTAGTCGGCTATAAAAAAACCGTTCACTATCAGAAATTGATAATATATCGAGTAAGCATGCTTGGACCAAGCGAAATTTCCAATTCAAAACATTTGTTACATATCTCATGATAGTCATTGGTTAATTGTTGAATATACGGTAATTTGACAACTAGTCGGTAAGTTGAGAAATTACAATACATGGTAAAACTCTTGATTACGTTTAAAAATCATTCCAAAAATACTGACAGGCCGGTAATTATTGGGAATTTTGTGCCCTGAATTAGAAGAATGTTCAGTGAAAATTTTTATCCAATAGAAAGCATTAAAAATTAGGAATAAAAAAATCACAATTTGAACAATTTTTCCGATCATAAATGAAATTTAATAAGAAACTTATTTATAAAAATTACATTTAAATGTAAAACTCAAGTTAAAAGTTGTTAATCCAAATATTTGTCAAACTATGCTAACATATATAAGAAATTAAATCACAATAATATAGATCTATAACTATAACTCAATAATTATATTATAATATACTGTCAGCCGTATAAAGTTTACATACACATATCATAAACAAAATTTTAAGTGGTTCCCCTGTTGAATAGATTACGAATAAGCACATTATTAATCCTTTGTACAATAAAGTAAAAACCATAGAACAATCACTATTAATGATTTTCTATATTTCATTTTATACAATTTTTAGCGACAGAATATTATTAATATATTTTATGGTGAAATTTCTCAAATAGTAAAGCATTTTAGTAGTAAATGATTCACTTTAATTGAATACAGAAGTCTATTTTTCTTAGGTAAAACAATCTCATGTACAAAATGTATTTCATAAATGCCATTACATAAATCTGGGCTGACATAAATTATTAGTCTTTGTAATCGTCATATATTATGTTTAATGTACTATAATATCCATAATTTTGTTTGGTATAGTATATAGTATATTTCGACAATAGTATTAAGCCTTATACATAATCAATAAGAGTGGTTGCTATATATTTAATACGCTATGATCTGTGTAAATAATACTAAAGTGGCTTTTAATGTGCTTATAAAAAAACAATGATTTTAAAGAAATTTACCTTAAGGAATAACTGCCTAATTCAACTGTACATTTAAATGGACTAGGTACATGATATTTTATTATAAGTTCTTAAAACAATATATTTTTAATTAATTTATTGAAAATTCTATGTATCGTAGTCGTGGCGTATACTAATAAGTCAATTGACGGACTTGTAATCAATTTGCAATTGAAGTATTAAGGATAAATATATTTACCAAGGTGATCTTTATTCTCGAAGCAATTCACTTGATTTACAATTTTTGTTTGTGCTATACATTACGTATTTGTTAATTTGCATAATGATATAGACTTCATAAATATTTAGGACAGTTGGCAAATATTATTGGAAAAATAATAAATATATAAGTATCAAATATTTCGCTTATAATACGTGTATTTCAACTTTTGGCAACTAATAAAGTATTGAGAATTTTAATTGAATGAAAATAAACATTCACTAATCCAAACGTTGCGTTAAATATCATTAAGAAACTGATCAATACAAGTAACTAAAAATCAAGTAATGTATCATCAATAACTAATAAATTAATTAAATTTCACTAAAGGTTGAATAATCATTCCACATCTTTATACAGGATAGAAGTATGAACATATCAACAAATTTAACTTACGATTCCTGATTTGCCTATAAGAATTATTACAAGGCAATCGATTAAAACTGCATACACAAATAGAAGAGGCCACAATAGCGACAATGTATTATACAAAGTAAATGGGTAATTTATTTATGCACTGTCAGGTAAGATCATTAACGGAGATTTCTCCGTATATATACAGTACTTACATACAGTATGTATGCTTGTATTTACACTTATTATAGTGACTATTTAGTAATGCACAGCAGGGATAGGTAAAAAGCAGAAAAATCAATATCATCGTTTTGTACCTTGTAATACCTACACACTGATTATGTCTAATAACTTATTTATTCATTTAAGTTATTTAGAAAATTCAATTTTAAAAAATAGATCTACTTGGGAAATGCTTATTGATACTATATAGGCAATCTTGAAATCAAACCGTTAGCAAAAATCATTGTCAAATATATATACTAAGAAGAACCCTTACATTTATAATTTCTTCGATTTGGATTATGGTTGGATTTGTAAAAACTAATTATTGCTGAAAAGCAGTTAATTAAATAATTAATAAACATGAAAATAAGAAAATAAGAAATAATTACAAATTTAACAATTTGTATTTAAACACATGAAATATAATGTCAATATCTAAATTTAATGCAAATCAATATGAAAATGTATATAAAATTATACTGTTTATATATATCAGTAAGAATTATGTAATTTATGGAGTACTATCTTAATGGAACTTATAATAATATATAATGTATTTAACAAATATCTCCACAAATAGTATAGGGGTATAATTCTATATAAAAGGTTACCTTAGAGTTGGTTACTCCCCCATCTTTAGTCTCTGCTTCGTCCTCCTGAAAAGACACAAAAATAGATCATTGTAGTTGCAATCATACACTACTGAAGAAACAGACGCCGTATAAAAATAATTCATTGCGAACCTCTTGACGTATCCGCTCCATTTCCTTTGAGCGAATCTGACGGGCCTCTTCTTTGGCCTGATTTTTTACAACGCGCTGAGCTTCCGCCTTTGAGAAACACAAAATAAAAATAAATGAAAAGCAAACCCAGTTTAGTACCTTGCGCACTATATATAGTATATATATATATAATTGTTGATTTCCAATAAGCTAACAATAAAACCCTGAATAAATCACAATATTAAAAATGTGCTTGCAAGTGCAAAGCTTACTAGATTGTCCATCACAAATTTTGACGTA
Source organism: Invenusta paracnida (assembly GCA_036023295.1). Taxonomy (NCBI): domain Eukaryota; kingdom Metazoa; phylum Platyhelminthes; order Proseriata; family Coelogynoporidae; genus Invenusta; species Invenusta paracnida. The sequence goes on from JAYRBW010120390.1 coordinate 15,988, forward strand.
TCATATTTTAGATAACAAACAACTTGTTATGGGGAAACGTTCATCAAATAATACAAAAAAATAGAACTATTTATTTAATCTTAGGGTGTTATATAAAGAGATAACATATTCTGTTAGTCTAAACATACCTCCAAAACCATTTTCCCCAACGTACTGTCTTCACCACTTGGTTTGACTGCATTTCGTGGCGAACTCATTCTAGGTACAAACAATGTATAACGAAAATAAAGTGAATATGTTTATGCATGTAGTCAAATGTACTATAATGGTTTTGATAATATATTAGGAATACATTACGGGTGAAAATGAAATTAAGAAATGAAACAAGCAGGGTACACATCATGTTTAAATGAATATTTCATGAATTATATAAAACCTTTGCATGGTATATGATTTCAAGTATCATACACTTGACGAAATGGGACGAAAAATAATAACTAAATTGAGTTACTATTAAATATGTAATTACTCTAAGCTGCATTAATCTGTATGGTTTTAATACTTTAATACATCAATTATACTTTTAAGGCTTTAATTTTAAGATAAATAATTCGTGTACATTTTGTTTCTATGATAAAATCTCTTATTTCTCTTAATTTTATCCAATTGTAATTCCAAAATTTAATTAAATGAATAAATACGAATTTAAATTATATAAACCTAAACGTAATGATATAATATCAAAAATAATAATATATATTGTGATAATAAAAAAATGTATAGTACAGTAAATATAGATTTAATAACATTTACTATATATATTATGAATAATAGTTTATATTAAATAACAGAAATTGTTTCTACATCTACTTGAAGTTTTTTTATAATAATAAATTTGCTTCATTGTGTGGCTAAAATTTGACATACATAATCAATAAGAGTAGCTTTATGGCCTATAAATGATAAAAAAATATAGGTAATTATAATAAATGCATACTTCCAATCATTGCACATATTAGAAGTCTGAAAAGTTATAAAGAAAGCTACATTGAGAAAAGTTGGATTAGTTAACAAGAATTGAATTGTAATTACAAATGATGCTTATAAATAAAAATTATAATTTAATCAAAAGTTTATAAAACCGCAGTCAATATCAACTCACTTAATCAGAAAAGAAGAACATCAAAAGAGAAACATCAAAAACA
>JAYRBW010120401.1:0-17132 GCA_036023295.1 Invenusta paracnida
ATCGGTATAAACACACATTAGTTGTTAAATTCAATACATTTAATCAGCGCAAGGAGTGAAATATTATGTGTTATCGAATGTTTTTCTTTTCTCTGTGTTGTGTTATCATTACCATACTACTTATAATAGTAAATAAATTTAGTTGTATATAAAGTCGTTTATATATATGTATATATATATTTTTCAATGAAATAAGCTAAATATCGATAATGTGTACTTTTTCCTTTTCCTGGGAGGTACGCATTATCGGTGTTTGACTGTATACTCTAATTTTGGTTATTATTATTGATATTTATGTACTATATATATTTTCATCTCCATTTTTACAACTTTTTATCAACGAGTAAAGTTGTCTTATTTTTGGAATGTTCTTACAAAATATATTAAAGCTTCTAAAAACTTTACTTTTTAAGATGCCTTAATTTGCGATAATATTATTTTTAACTTTCAGCTATTACCTTTGTCACATGTTATGTTACTAGGGACAATTAAAAACCCATAACAATAAAAAATCAATTTAATTTTTCAACATAGTTTGTAGTTAAAGTATGTAAACAATTAGATACAATTTAAATAGTATTTATTACATACTTTAAAATATTTTCCTAGTTTTACACATACAATTGAGATATTATAATTTCGGAAAAGTTTTTTTGTCATCTGAAAATTATTTTAATATACCAAAAAATTAATGAATCCTTCAATTCCTACAAAATTGTAACTTTAAAAAATCCCTGATTGGTTTAATACACATTTTCCTCTTTCAAAACATGAAAATATGTTCATCACGTTTTCAGTAACATTTATTGTTATTGCTACACTCACGGGCAGCAACTCTCGAGCTAAAAGCGTTGTACTTATTCTTAACTTATATTCTGTACTTACATCATACAAATGTGCCATGTCTATTTCAACTATATTTGTGATGTGAGATGATGAAATCTGGTCTTAAGTTTTTTACCATAACCAGTGTCAAAAACGTTCTAGTCCAATTTTTTTGGTGTGATCAAAGTAAGCGGCAAGTTGAAACACCTCAACCACGATCGACTTTGTGATTTTGTAACCCGACTCAAGGTATAAAATTTTCGACTATAAGTACCCCCAAGTTTTTTCCCAAACAATTCGCATTTTAATAGTTTTAGTTAAGTCAATATTACTACGTAAAATTACTATTTCTGTAAAGTATGGCAGGAATGCTATTAATGATATAATATTTAATAAAATATATAACAATACGTTTACTAGCGTGTTTACTTTACAACATTGTAGTGTTTTTCATAATAGATGACATCGACCATGGTCATTTGATGTATAAATTGAGCATGGTTTTTTTTTTTTATTGAGTGATATAATTTTTTTTATATTGGTCAGAAGTTGATATGTGATATTGACATGCGATATATTTTTATATATGCCATGTGTATGTTTTTACATACACGAGTGCGTTCTTCATTTGTGGAATATAATTCAACTACAATTCATGTTGATTTCTTTTATTTGATTCAACCTATGAAAGCAATTATTTTCTATTTGATATTTTAAATAGAGTGCCTGTTTTCTGTTATTTAATAACAATGTTTTTGCTCGTCTCCTTATCTATATATTCCTTTTTAGACTGGAAAAGTGGATTTCATATTTTTCTACAAAAAAAGTTAACTATTTTTTTACTACACACTGGTCTGGTATCGAAAAAGTAGTATCGTTAAATGTATACATTAAAAAGCGAAGAGTTAAAGCTTCATGTACCCTCGCTATGCTAGAGAAGATTTCAAAGATATTTATCAACTGGTTTGCAAAATCTTAGTTCTCTAACATGGCCAAGCCTCTGTCGAATGTGTTTCTCTATTAACAAGAAGACATCGTGAAAACAAGAAGACAATGTTAAAACATTGAAGTGCTTCACATGATGCAGACATACATCATAAAATTAAAATGTTATTGGGTCGAAAAATCCAATTTCAAAGGGAATCAGCTTGGCTACAATTGGAATCTGAATTGTTGGCTGATCAAGCAGTATAATTAAATGCAGACAAACTTTTGATAGTCAAGTTGCATGTCTTGTCATGCATTGAGGCGTATAGTGAAAAAGAAGAATGAAATGATAAACTATCAAAAGTGACATTGCTTCAAAAACGAATTAATTATTTAATTAATTTTTAATTAATTGTACTAATTCTCCATTTTCTATTAGTCAAATTAATTAATTTCAATTATTACACATTAAACTTTTTTGCACCTGATTATGTACGTTATTATAATCTAATAAAAATATTGATTTTTGGTCATTTTGACACTTATGATTAATTTTTAAAATTACTGGAAAACCCTTGAATTTCAAACGGGACAAAGTGTGGAACCCTAAAATTAGGTAAACACAGTTATCTTTAAGATTTTACTCTTTAATACTTATTAAGCCACCATTAAATTTTTTGACGCTTTATTTGAGATCGCTAAAAAAATAATATCATATAGATAGTTTTTTATCCAAAATTCCCATTTTTTGATATATACAAATCACAAATATCATTGCTATTGTGCTAAAATAGACAATTGTATTTCTACGATAATTTGTGTTTATAGGTTTGTATTTCATTTATATGCAAAGCTTTTAACTTGATTTGTTGCAATTAAAATTTCTATCATGTAATTTGAAATATAATTCAACCAAATTAAAATAACATCCAAGCATTTGAAAATAAATATTATAATCAATTGACATAACTTCAATCAAATATTGATATGTATTATCCAGACATCTCTTTAAATCATTATCCAAGCAATTTATTTTTCGTTTGTTTATTAACATTTAAAAGGTTTAAATTACTCCCAGAGCTTAAGCGTCAACATTTTCTGTTTCTTGGGTATTGCGTTGGATAATATCTATTATTCCCTACATCTTATATTTGTTAGATAATAATAATGTTATAAATAAATTTAAAGGCTAGTCTAAACGCGTGTTAAAATAGACGTATCAATTTAGATTCAATTAACTATTTCTATGTTCTTTCTGTATGTATTTCCTTCTTCAGAGTGGAAAATCTCTCGGAATGAAACTCAATGCTGCCATTGAGAGTGCAGTTCAGGATGAATGGAAGTACAAAAATGTGTACTAATTTTTTATATGCTTTTCATCATGTACAGTTTCACCCTTTAATCCTTTTGTACCAAAATTTATCCCATATTTTGTATAAAATACAGCGTATAAGTACCAGTTATAAACTATTGTTTTTGTGGATTATTTTGTAACATGGACATGAAGATGTAGTTAAATATGTGCTCTTAAAGTAAGTTTTAGAGGAGGGTTGTAACTAAATTGTATATTATAATACACGTCTGTTCTTGTGTAAGCTAGAAATGTTATCGTTAATTATATTTAGTAATTTTAATCAAAATATCATTATTTAATCTATTAAATGATAATTTCTTCCATCAATAAATCCGCACCCAGTCAAAATATAGCTACATTGGCTAATTTGCCGACGTCGGGTTAACTGTGAGATAGTTACATTCGTCGTAAGGACTGTAAATAACGACTTTCGCAAGGTCGTATATTTGTAAAATAATATACCTTTGTAAGCCTTCACCGCGTCCTTGAACGTCACATCTACGTAATAAAAATCAATAATGTGATTAAAAAAATACTAAATAACTTACTCATGTTTATATTTTAATAACTGTCTAATAGGATTCGCGCCCATATGGACAGATTGAAAACGCCGATATATGCAAACTTGCATAATATGCATAGTGTAATATGTCTCTCTCTCTCTCAGCCAATAGCATGATTTCGCTGTAATAACTTCTATACTACAGGTTATAATCTGATCGATTCCTCGACTATTCTATTGTTCCGTCTTTATGTAGATATGTTTTAGAACTCACGTGAACGTCGTGTGCGCGGAATTACCGCTGTATATTAGATTTCAAGTGTACAATATTCTCACTACAATGTGCCAATACACTTTTTAAAAATGCCAAGCGCCTATATGGAGGAATTGCTGATACAGTATAATCCCGTTATAAGGCACCCTCGGATATTGAATACATTATTTTGAGTCCCGTAATCTACTTTTCGTACATTTAATTACCCTGGATATAAGGCACATCGATTATAAGATACACAATTTTCAAGTCTCGTGAGTGTACGTTATAACGAGATTATACTGTATATAGACAAATTGCCTATATAGGCGAATCCTATTCTACAATGCAAATTTTCCCAAAACAAGCATAGCAAGAAAGAAAAATGCGGAAATTAAAATTATGAAAACTACTTACATAATTAAATAACAATAAACGCATGTCTTACCTTAATCCAATCTATTCATGTGCGGATCCAGAATTTTTGTCAGGGAAGGACCACTTCATATAGACACCGAATGATAAACTTAACAAATGTTTAATATACATATTTATGTAATGACTAATGTGTGCGCAGCCTTTTTGGTAGCTGTGGTCCTTATCTATTGACTATGATAAACATAGTACAATAGAATTACATATTTGATTAATTGGAGCTAAATATTGGTGTAAATTCTGATATATAGATAGGCGCAATATTATAAATTAGGCGCAGATTTCTCCAGTTTCCTAAATCCCCCTCCTGGATCCGCCCATATAGTCTACTTAGAGAGTTACAGTAGCGTTAAAACAGACCTACAATTGGTTCCCACGCTTTTTCATAAACATTTTTCATGAGTTCTTCCCCCTCTCTCCTTCCATCAAATTAATAAAAGTTTATACTAAAAATGGCAATGTTGCGACTCTTTTACCCCCCACCCCCCCTCTGGAAATATAATTTAACAAAATTTCAGTTACAAATTGGTTATGTTCGAACGATCTGCTAAAGTTAAAAAATCTGAATATTTTGAATCTCAGCAAGATCATTCATAATTTGCCAATGAAACTCTCAAACACAACTGAAATAGTCGATTTACCAGTCGGAAGTTAGTCGGTCTGGTGCCATCCTAGGTATTTATATTAATAGTCGTTTTGAAACCGACTAACAATCGATTTAAAAAAAGTGTACATTTTTCTACTTTAACATATAATATTTATTACTATTAATGTATATAGTACTACATTAACAGTATATATATACTGTTAATGGTAAATGACATTAGATTTGTTTTATAAAAAAAATACATATAAAGCTAAAATAATTAAAAATGTATTTTAAATAGATTGAACTCCGGTTATAACAAATTACACAACCATGCATATACATATATAATATATCTGAATTATTTACATTTAACAAGTTTTTAATTAAGCATGTGTTTGTTATATGCAGAGTTACGTAAAGATATATATTATCTACACTGGCCTTATATACTCCATATACATATATGAATGTCTGTCATCAATTGACAATATAAGTATAAATTTAAAAAATAACCTTTTCAATGTTACTGACTTTAAAAATATATTTGAAATATGCTAAACTGCATGTATAAACTAATAAAACCATATATATAAATGTATAGTATTATAGAAGTCGCAATATATGTATAGTATAAAATAGAATTAAACAACATTCACACACTGACTAACAATTGTACGTAGTCCTAAATATAACGTTATGATCATAGAGTAGGTGGTACTACTAGGTATAAGGTTTAAACTGCTCTATGGTTATGATGAATATGTATAAAATACACTTATATAGGATATAATATAACTTAATATATTATGTATATATCAAGCAAGATACATAGGAACATAAATGTTGAAATGGCTTATTTACTAAATATTATGAGCGTTTTATAGTATACTATATAACTAACAACATTATATTTATTATACAATAAATATAAGACTGATTAAGGTGTACAAGACATTTTAAAGTAATATCAGTAAACGATAAATACACAAATGCTAGCTAGTATATTAAATTTCAAAACCATAAACAGTAATTTAAAAAAACTAACACCTTAAAAATTTCAAATTACAACAGCTCTCAAATCCAAATAATATTCATCATTATTTCCCTATTTTTCAATTTTTATTTACTTTTCAGGGTTCCCCAGCGCGTATTACCCCGAAATTCAAACTCAAAAAATCAAGTTAGCAATTTTCACCCAAAATCTATAATTTCCAACTTCATTATATCAAACTTTTTTTAAGTATCTGTACTGTAGCATTTTTTTTACATTTCTCAAAATCACAAAAAAATCAAGTTTTTCTTTAAATATAGGATTTTCTATTGCATCTATTTCTGCAATCATTTTCCTATCAGCTTCATGTCTTATGTATATATCTTAACTTCTACGTATATGTATACTTCTATGTATATGCTAAATCGTGTTTATACGCTGCTGCATCTATTCTGTAAATAGATATATTTGTTTCTAGGGGGTTATTATTTTCATTTAATCTTAAATCTAATCATTTTTCACCAGGATATTTTGCCCATACAAACCCTGGAAATTTATCTATAGCTGTTTGAAGGTCACCACTTCGGTATAACTTTTCAGTGTACATTTTAAAAAGAAAAATATCTTATCACCACAGGTGCTGTTTCACTATTTTATATAAAAGTTTCACTATTTTATAATATAAAAGTTTCAAATTTATCATTCCAGAAAAATGCTAAAAAATATGTTTAAAAATGGTTTAACAGAAACACAAAATCTCACCCCAAAATTACTGTAAGAATTGTAAACGTTCTTTTACAACATTACAAGCATTCTATATATAATGATTTGTTCTGATGTTTCTCTAACTTGAACTTGTTTACGTCTTAAGTTATCGATTGTGTATTTTTAAATTTAACGATATAATGGTAGATATAAAAGGTGTCAGGTTTTTATGCATATTATATTGCATGAAAGATAATGTGTAAAATTGAAAAGATAGGATATATACCATATAGAAAAAGACGTATAATAAAAATAGATGTAGAATAATCCACGTCTTCTACTGGATTTACTTGGCATTCCAAACTGGGAAGTCCGGAAGAACTAGTTGAAAAACAAACATCAAGTATATATAGCAGAATATTTGATAGACTTCTCATGCTTCTGAGTACGTATTGAAAATAAAACTGGGTGTATTACCTCCGGCCATTTTCGTATGATGTCATCCTGAAGCAAACACATCCAACCTTTCCCCGATAGTTCGATTGTTCCTCTCTGTCAATCCGTTAGCTTGTGATATGCTGAAGTGACTCGCTGTTTGACGCCAATGAGAGAATATAATTTGTCAGAAATACTGTTCACAAATTCTCTTCCATGATCATTTATTGAATTTATACAGTGCACGAATATCTACAGGTTATGTCTTCAAAAATAAATTTCGCTACCGAATATACAGACTTGTCTTTTAGTGCTGTAGCTTCAACATATTTCGTGAAATAATCTACAGCAAGATCGAAGCATTTGTAGCCGCGGTCTTCCGTTTCTGGAAGATTTTTTGTGTAAATTCCAATTTGTTGCATGGGACGTTTAAGAACATCCACATGCGTCATCTCCGAGCGGATGTTGACAGGATTTGAATTCACACGTTGGCAAGTAGTACACATGCGGATATATACTCTCGTACTTGTGTTTCCATTTCTTTCCAGGTGTACTTATTTGAAATTACATTCACCGTATTTTTTCGACCTCGTGGCCTGCCATTGCTTTTGATGTTATACTTTCTCCTCCCTCATGGAACAATGTTTCCTTGTTCTTCCTTGGATGTGACAATTCGTAACCACATATCCGCATATACTCCAAAACACCTTCATGCAGCCTGTATTTTTTACTTAATCTTCGTATAATTGATTTTTTGCCACCATTATTCTTGCAATAATCGGGGTATTTGCCATTTAGAACAAAATATTCAACGTCAGCATTCATAATGATCAACCTAGGTTGAAATACTTTAGAGTAGAATCAGCTTGGGTTAATTATACTTTGGCTATTATCAACCTAGGTTGAATGTACTCTAGAGTAGAATCAGCCCGGGTTAATGTGTATACTATTATCAACCCGGGTTAATTATACTCTAGTATTATTAACCCGGGATACTCTCAACCCGCTACACTGGCATCCATCTGGACTAGCCTCTTTGGGACGTCGCCACTCTCTCCCGCTCGTCCATGAAAAGGCCTGGATGTCCCTTCGAGACCTCTCTCTTCGCTGGAGTCTGATTCCACACCCTCGCTGCCCTCGCCTGCGACAACTCTCCGCGTTCCTGAGCGGGATTGGGGCAGAGGCCACCCGTCCTGTCTCTCTCCCGCAGTGAGGTTCTTCTCAGCCTCCAGTCTCGTTGGGTTTCCAGTTCTTCTGGCAAGTGGTTTTAGCCGTCAAAGCCGACCCGCGGTGCTTGTTACCCCGTTGGGCTGTCACTTTCGTCCGTCTGGACGTGATTTTGATAATTATTCCACATTGATTATTACGTCTAATGCAACAAATATATATAACTAGGTAGAGATTTAATTTTAAGTCGTATCGCTAAACTATTTACTGTTGTGTTTACTTGCGTAGCCAACGGTACAAACTTAGTAATCCATATGGCCAAATGTTTCTGGGCTCTAATTAACACAACTGTTTTAAAGTCCTCTGATTTTTTTACAAGTTTTTCTAAATTCGTTTTTTCTAGAACTACTTAGCTGCTAACTTCTCTTCCTTAATGTTTTCTTTTTATCTGCCTATTCGCTTTAGGATGACTCATTCCGTTCCAAGACGCCTTACTCTACATGCTGACAGCGAGCTTTCTCTGTGTTCCTTGTCCTTTTGTTCTGTCTTTGCGACTTGCTTAGCCCCTTCTGATATAATAACTTACTCATCTCTTTAGCTACATGCCTGGTTTGGCGTTTCGTCTTTATTGGTTTTCTCTTAAATTAACTTCTTTTGTTATTTTAAACTCATGAAACGATTTTTATTAATTCTGAAATTGGTATTATTTTTGAAATAATGTTTGCATTTTTATGTTAAAAATATCGTTCTATCGCATGAAACAATAATTTAATCCCTTATACTATTCTATTAGAAATTTCTATTTTTCATTCAGACTCGCCTGCAAGATCGCTGGTAATTTCTCGAAGCCTTCAAAAAACGTTATCCTCGCTGCTCACTTATCAATCCCCAAAGGAATGTGTCATTTAAATACTTAACTGTGTTGGTTAATTTTCAGTGCATTTTTGTATATTACTATTTTAGCACTATGCTCTTCTGCCTTTTTAGGGTATTATTTAAAAAAATTTCATTGTGAAAATATTTTACTACTCTACACACCAACTCCAACGAACAATCTTCCACAAATTATATTATTTGGTGGAGTATGTTAAATTACTATACATTACATATGTAGATAATCTCTTATATTATATTTTTTTGTTCCATATTACCAAGAATATTACTATTTACGAGTCTAACTATCTATTTTCTATCAAATTACTTTTAATAAAAGTATATATATAATAATTTAAACATATATCCATATTTTGACATTCCATATACGCATACATACCTTATTATAACACGTGCAATATCATAATAAACTTTTTAATTCTGCTACTCTTATAGGATGATAATGCTTGTTACATTTTACGTTATTCAAAAGCAGACGTCCTTAACTAAGCATTATAAACATAAATAGAAATACTATAAACTGATAGAAATTTTAATATATCATTAAGCATTTTTAAGACTCAGGCGTTATATTATTTTAATGTATATATTTTACCCATATATATTATTATTATTGTATATTAAAAAATGAAGCACAGTTTCTAAACAATTTAATTTAACTTATGTAAATTTGTTTATAATATGAATATTAATTTCATTTTAACACATACCTACTTCTGTTGACTGAAACATATACTACATATACTATAATATACTATATATAACTTTAGTTTAATACATACTTCTGTTTACTGAATTTTGCTAGAAAGTAATTAATTTCACCATTTTTACAGCTTTAAGTTTAATTTACGAGTCTATATTTCATAATATATTTTTTTATTATGGGACATCCTAAGCTTTTCACAAAATCTAAACCTGAAGTAATTAGAAAAAAATGTTATCTATAGTGCATGTTTATATTTATTTTTGCAAATTCCTAACTATTTAAATTATATACTAGATTTAAAGGTCTAAAACTTTAATCTATTTATGTGACACGGTTCCTGTTCCCTCTTAGGTTTTTCTATATTTTTATTTTACATTATCGACAAAATACACAACTTTAAAGGATTACTTTATTTACTTTTCATTTGTTACTATTCTTATCCAATTATGTTATACTTCTGTTTGATTACTATTTACAATTTTCGTATCTACTCTTAGCATGACAATGTTCTTTTTATCTATAATTACCTATCCTAACCAATATTATATTTTAAAATGTGTGTCCCTACTATGGATATTATTTAATTGGTTCTATAAATGTTCTCTCAAGCCTAAAATTCCAAAGGCTTTTTGTACGTTTAATTGAAACATTATCGAGAACATGACAACTATTTTATTCTGTAATTCTTACTGCTAACAATATTATTACATTAAACTAAAATACTACTGTTTCGTTAAGAATGTATTTCACAGTTAATATTATTCGAAAAGATTGTTTACGTTTTTCGCAAGGGCGGTACATATTTACTCTCTCTGCGGTGTATATCTCTGATCGAATTTAAATGACATGAACACTTTCATCGAATGATACTAAATATCTGTTTCATGATGTTAATAATCGATTTGTTGGCATGAAAATGTTTTTTAACCGAAATAAGTCCTCTATTTTTTCTATATATTTTTTTATTCACTGTCTCGCTAACAAATGTGGTACTGGTTAACTAATAATTATACTAAATATAGTTCGCTATGGGTTACTTTATCGAGCAACCGTACTTTATTTTTCGATAATATAGTATACTATTTCGACTTTTTAAACTACTGTACTGTTTACATAATTTGTACGATATACACATTTGTTACTTTTATAAATACTGTATTCAAACAGTATATTTAAGTACTTTTATATACGCAGCATTTAAGTTTATATAAATACAGTATTACACATTTTGTACTAACGATTTGCCATTATTTTATTAATACTAATATATAACTTCTTTTCTATTCATTTCCAATTCGCTTTTATTAGAAAAAGACACTGTCTCTATTATTCCATGGAGTGTTCCATTGCCCTCTTTGTAATTCTATTGAACTTTTGTCTAGTATTCGATAGCCATCGAAAACCCCTTCCTCAAAACAATTACAGAGAGCCGGCTGTTCTGTGTTCAAAGTAATAAGAAGTGTCGGTATGTCTCCACTTGGTGTATTAATTTTAATAAAACGCTCTTGACGATTGATATATGCCTTCCGTGTCATATGCATAGTCAGATAAATTGTGTGGTTATCTTCTACTTCACCCTTGGTCCTTATTTTGTAATGGTTCTCGTTCTGTTCTCTTACTTGAAGCACCGGTTTATGGTTTCATGTACCCCAAAATTTCGTTCCTTGGGTGTTTTAAAGAAGAACTTTAAATATGCTCATTGATGGATGAAATCCATTGCGATTAAACATGCAATACCAATTACGTATAAGCGATAACGAGTGCACTTATGGAGTCAGTGAGAGTTGTTTAAAAAGTGTTAAAAGAGTTGTTTCCGTGCCTGCTAGTTAAGCGAAAGAAGCGTCGATAGTATTTTTTTTAATAGTGTTTTCCATTTTGCTTTATATTTGTAATGTCACCACTTCTGTTTGTATTTACATAGTACCAATTTTCATTTGCTTTAATATGGAAGAGGAGGGTATATTTTGGTTCTGTTAAACCGACTTATAGTCATAATACAGTATTGATGTACATTTGTGTGCAAAAGTTTTGCCCACTCTATTGTAAAATTGTTGCTGTGCTCACTGCTGACTAGGAGCATATATGTAATTACATTGAACACCAAGATTGGCAATCTAAACCCCACTTACACGAGCATCTTAGAAGCGCTTCCAATATGCTCTCTGACTTATACGAGCATCCTGGATGCGTATCCGGGATGCAGGAAATAGTTAAGCTTTGTCAAACATGGATGGCATCCAGGTTGCTCGTTTAAGTCAGACAGCATCTTATGCGCATCTAAGATGCCCGTGTATGTGGGGCTAACAACAGTTGAACAACAGTCCAACTAGCGAATTGTCATGCTAGCTAGTAAAATTTGCTACTATTGTCCTATTAAAAGTTACTATTACTAAGTCATATTGAATTCAAAGTCAGTTTGTCGATTTGCTGAGGAATGCTGGTTAAATAAATCCTATATACAGGGTGGCCCATAAGTCAGGAATTGTAGAAAATTTATATAGGACACCTTATTTGTGAGTATAAACCACAGATACAATTTATTTACACCTTATTTGAGGGTATTTAAACCACAGATACAATTTATTTACACCTTATTTGAGGGTATAAACCACAGATACAATTTATTTACAACTTATTTGAGTTCTTGCAATTCTTAGTAAAAGTGACTGGAAGAAACGTATTTATTTGTGTATCGAGAGTGATGGAAAAACATATAGAACACATTTTATGAACATTTATGGGCTGGATAATAACTTGATTTGCTTTTATTTACATTTTATTTACTTAAACTTGTTTAAACTTATGTAGCATATGCTTAAGTTTGGTTAAAATAGAAAAATAAAAAATTCCTGTTTCTTGGCTTATGGGCTACCCTGTTCAATCGACAGCAAGCTGTCCAGCGCATTCTGCTTCTTGTTATTATTATATTCAACATAAATAACCTATTAGTATTTCTATTGTTTCGAAGCACTAATAAAAAATTATTGCACAGTAGTAGTACATTCACCAATGCAAAACACTATACTAAAATAACAACATTTTGTTTAAGGTGGGCGAAACTTTTTCGCGCTTGTATTATACAAGAAATGTACAGCTATGTCATTAAAAATCCTATTCTACTATATATAGTAATAGTATATATATGTCTACAACATTTAATAAGAAAAATCAAGTGTCGCTATTTTTTTAGAAACATATATTTATATATAGTAAATGGGTATTTTAAATTTTAATTGATATTTAGTAACTAAGAAATTCAATGAATAATTTATTGCAAATTCAACTCACCATTTTAATTTTAGATGATTCCTCGTTAAATGATTCCTCCCCATGTTTGCAACTTTTTCCGTTATTCAAAAGATTGGATTCGATAGTTGTCCAACCAGTGCAATCTTGTATATTATGTATCTTGTATGATTCGCAACTTCCTCCATTTCAACATTAATTGCACTTATAAATGAAATTGTGCTTCTCTTTTAACTATCATTAAAAATTGTATATGCTCAAAATGAAGACCGTGAAATTAACAATTTTGATATTGAAGTTCATTATAAATAATCAAATATTGCTAATGTAAAAGAAATTAACTGGTTCCAAAAATAATGTCAGTATTATAAAATGCAAATAACGATTTAGTTTACAAGAAATACACAACCTTCTATCAGCGTATAACCATAGATATTGTACTGTACTATACATTAAGTTGTTTGATGAAGAATACAATTTCTATACGTTTAACTTAAACGATTACTGTTAAGTTAGTGCAAACTATTTCAAATCAATATCAAAAAGGAAATTTGATTGGATGTCGTGAATTTTGAATTCATTGAATATGATATAAATCACAGTTAATTATAAGCTGATATTATTATGACCTACCTGTATATACTCTATCAATACTCTTATATAAACTATGCCTGCAAAAATGAATGAGAAAATTCAAATATACTATAACCAATTCGACCATAATATCGATATTTTGGCATGCCAATTAAACCTACTACCTTAAGGGGCTTGCACACTTCGCATATTTGGATCAATAGGCTTGCATGAGCATTAAAACACTTGGAATGGGAACGCGCGCATTAAAACACTTGATATGGTAACCTGGCATGGGAATTTGTATTATTGATAAACATTTTGATATGTGTGATTTTTAGAGTAAAATGTCTTTACCACTTTTTCTCAATTCGTGTGTGAAAAATAAGGGAAGTGCTTCCTTCAAAATATCGCAATATGTTTATCAATTAACAGATTATGTTTTTATGGAATAATCTTAAAGTAACTGAGGCTTTCAAAATATTAAGCAATCAGAGCCATGAACTTTGATATATCTGGTACGAATATAGCATTATTTGAGAGATCTATTCATAAATTGCTATATCAATGATAAATTTAATTTAAAAGAAATTAATAGGCAAGCTACTTACGTTCGTAACATGTTATTCAGAGGCTTAATATATAAACTTTAATATATTATATAATGCGTTTCTCAAAATGTTATTAAATTTTCTAATTATTGAATTTTTGTGTAGAGACTATATTTCTCTGGACTTATAGTATTTAGTGGGTTGCATTTATTGTACTAGTATTTTAATAATAAAACTAATTCAGATATATAGTTACCTAGTTAGGGAAAATATAATTGATAGAAATTGAGCACTTAATGTAAAAAATATCACTATGTACTTTATGTAAAAATAATAATTCTAAAACGCATTTTGCATAATTTTATGTATTTGATAAGTTAATATTAATGATTTCGTCATGTAATTATGTAATTTTTGTAATTAATAAACACATTTTTTATATTATTTATATTTTTTCAGACCAAGTAAAGTTCACTTGACGGGACGTTTAGACAGCAAATGGAAATCTGCACACAATGTCAAAAATCTTTCCCAAACAAATATAAACTAAAGCGCCACATGGTGACACACAGAGATAAAAACAGTTTTCCATGTGATATATGTGGGAAGCATTTATCCCGGGCCGATGTATTAGATCGACATTTAGCTATACACAGAGATGAAGTTGAGAAATTATTTCGATGCAACCTATGCGGAAAATCATTTTCTAGGAAATATTTTTTAACGCAACATTTTCTTACGCATACAGGTGAAAAACCATATAAATGCGATATTTGTAATTTGGCTTATTCTCAGCCAATTAATCTTACACGCCACAAGCTTAAACATGCCAGTAGAAGTAATCAAAAGCCATTTGTTTGTACCTTGTGTAAGAAATCATTTTCGCGAAGGTGTATTTTGTCAAAACATGCTCGTACACACACAGGTGAAAAGCCTTATAAGTGCACAATATGCAACGTATCTTTTGGACAAACATTTACTCTCTCATCTCATCGTCGTCGTATACACGGCGTTGACAATTAGTTAACTTGTCCACAGATATTGCATTATATTCTTTGTGGTATGTAGAAACTTGTCACCATTATATGGTATTTCCATCATTTTATTTGCAAAGATAAATTGTTGTATATGCTTTTGTTCCATGAAATCAATATCATATATTCAAGCGAAGTTTTAATATTTTATTTCTAATGTATACATTAATGTAATCGTATAATTATTTATTTTTTTAATTATTGCGTATAATTGGTACTTATTTGGTGATTTATTTTCTCCTGGCTAACGTTTTGTTGTGTTATTACTTAATTTTCCAGACAATAATTGTGTATTATAACTATAGAAGAAACCTGAATAGTTCCGTAATTAATGCGGTAAATTATTACATTACAGCATACTTTGAATGTTATACTTGGTATACTGACTTACTTCATTCTTTTTTTGTATTTTTATGTATACTTATTTTATTTTTGTAATGGCTGTATTTAATGTACATGTGTATGCTTTCGATTATATACATTTGTTGTACTATTTGACGTATATTTTTATATATTAATTTAATAACCACTTTGTCTTGTTTTTTAAAAGATAATATATGTATATGAAAAAAAATCTTTTTATTCAGTTTATAAATAATTAATTCAATTTATTCTAAGTGTGAAAAAGTTTATGCCACGCATGTGTGACTTCTCATGGATTTTAATTGGGGGTATTACAATGTTAAAGAGATGTTGGACGTGAAATAATGTATATATCGAAAAAGTATACCACCAAGTTTTCATTGGACTGACAAATAAAACTAGTATGTAGTCAAAGCTGCATTGGAAAAATATGCAACCACGGTCAATGTTCGTGATATGTATTGATATAATTACTATACTAAGACCTGAGTATATTTTGCTACGATTACTACTCGATTATATAATTAACCGTATAAATTTAGCTAAAATCGTAAATGACTAATTTTTAGATGTTATATATTGCTATACAATAATACATTATATTAACATCTACAATATTATTATAGTAAGACATTTTGTTTTTTCAACGAAATAAAAAATTTCGAATACAACTGATTAGCTATATCTACTCTTATGCATATGATATGCTAACAATAGCGGGAAAATTTAAACATTAATTCTGTAATTTTATAGTTTTTTTACGATTATAATTTTACAAAATTTGTATCTAAAATTGCAATCGTATAAATAATATCAGTGAAATATCTCTCGTGGAAATGGTCTTACTGAAAATGTGGTAATGTACCAGAGAAGTTGGAAAAGGTTCAGTTTCGAATGAAAAATTTTTTAGAAGGTGCTGACTAACAGACAAATCCTCCAATGTCAAGGTCGCCTATTTCATTATAATTCTGCGGATCGGAAGCAGTGAACAGATATAAATCATTCGTAACGAAGAAGATAGACATGGTCTTGGAATAATTCAAGAACGAATACACGGCCAACATAAAACAAGTTAATCGAACTATTTATATTCAATACGCGTTCTCAGGGGGTTTCGGCTCCTCTGACGGGGGTACCACCTATCAACCAACCAACCAACAACGACCCGATGCAGAACTCTTCGCCCAGACGGTCAACGAGAGTTTCACCCCCCCCCCCGACCGCTACGCGCCTGGGGTTTATTTAAGGGGAAGTAGCAAGGCGTATCGAGTGCATTGGGAATGTGAATTTATATTAATTATACATAGTATTGATTATTAAATATAAGGTATTTATTCAGATTCGTTGTACCAGTAATTCCTACTTACATACCTAATGTCGATTTGCATTGTGCCGTTGTGATATTATAATTGTTGTGTATTAGGAGTTACGCAATGTACATTCCTGGCATATTTTAGTTGTGTCGATTAAATTGTTAAATTACAATACACATATACTACGTCGCGTCGTTACAATATAATGATGTAGAAATTAATTGCGAATACCAATATAGAGTACACATAGAGAAACGACTCGTGTTTTG
>JAYRBW010120412.1:0-17130 GCA_036023295.1 Invenusta paracnida
TAATATATTTTATATATAATATATAATAACGTAATTTATAATTTGCAAGATTCTTTATAATCTCTTATTATTTTTTTCGGTGGAATATTCTTGAGTAATAGTAAAAAAAATTATTACTTGAGATTCTCGAGTAATAGATATAACGTTATATTATATTAGTCATTGAATTTGAAATCAAGGAAAAAAGGTGTAGTTTAGTTAAATAATTAACAAATAATATATCTCTAGGATATCTATTTCCAAACATATAAAGACTTTTGTCATAATCAAGGAATAATATTTTGGGTGATCAGTTGGATATTTAAAAAGGCTACAGTTTTTCTTTTTTTTATTATACTATATATTATATAGATATATTATTTTCTTTATAATATTGAAAATTTTAATTCTATTCCAAATAAAATTAAGTATTATTTTTATATATTTTTTTATTAATAAATATCAGCACATAAGCATACAAGCAATATTCCATCATTATTGATTGTTAAAAATTTTTACCTGCTTCAATAAGGAATATATTGTATCAAAATTTGCACTTGTGACTGCTAAGTGTGATAAGGCTAAAGCCAATAGAAAATAATCTGAATTAAGTAGAAAAATAATTATTATAAGTAGTATAACAATAAATAGAATATATAATTTGTAGTATATTTTTCTTGGTATTTTACATATTCTTAATAAAATGTCCCAATATTTATATCAAATAGATCATTTTATAGTTCTATAGAGGGCCCCCAATAATTATATGGGGAGTGGTGCTAACTATTATTCAAGTCCCTCCTCCTGGTTAAATATAAAATATCTTAACAGGGGCAAATAACTCTATTAGGTATATTTTCATCTCCTAATTTTACCTTAAAACAGTTCAAATTAGGTAAATATACATCAATTAAATTTGAGTAATCCATATAAAATATAATATTCTGATACAATATGAACACTATATTTTTGTAAATATAATTTAGAATCCATATTAGATCTCTTATTAGGCTGTCTTATGCAAAAGACACTTTTCTTTGAAAATACAGCTCTAAACAATTAGGCGGGCATCCCTGGTGTCCCCTCTAGATTGCCAGTGATATGCATTATATATAATTTAATATATATATAATATTAAATTATATTATGTAAAAAATACTTTCTACATATATATTATAAGTATTAATACATTCATCAATATATTAATATTACTAGTACTAATTTTAGCACCAAACAGCTTATACAAAAACTGGTAATGGATTTTAGCATTAACTAAAGGCAAAGTAATATTCTTATTTTTAAAAACAATAAAATGACTTCTATAAGAATAAGTGTCCAGATCAACAAACTAAAATTTAGAAAGGGTTTTATTAAATGTAAACACTCATCCAGATGTTGAAATAAATATATTATTGTAATATAAGTAAATTTCTACTTAAATGATAATTAAAATAGATAATAGAGTAATAACTTTATTCAAACTTAATTGAAACACCTAAAATACAAGGGACTATCAAGGCAATATAGCTTAATATAGACTGTAAAGAAACATAAACAATTATTGGTCTATTCTTTATTAAAATCAATTTAGATATTATATATATATAATGCCTCAATCTTTTGAAATATACAGCTTTGACCTTTAATTAATTAATAAAGTAAAAGCTTTCCATATAAGTTTTCAATAAATGAAGTAGGTAAGTACTACTAATCTTTACCAATAAAACAAAGTAATATGTACTAATATATGAAATTAACTAAATTCTTAATTAAGCATAAAGGCAAAATGGATCAATTTTGGTCAGCAAACCTAAATGTATTAGATTTTATGTATAATATTAAATAAACTCTTTAGTGTAAACTAAAGCTTATTACTATTAATGTATAGTTTTAACAAGGAATTAAAGAAGCCTATAGAGGTATAAAATTTGATACTTTACTTACAAATGGTAACAAGTATCAATATTTGACTCATTAAATTCCCCCTTTTATTAATTTAATGTTTAAATATTTATTTACATTTCTATTTTAATTATGAATCATCTAAATTTTGAGTAGGATTTATTTGTAGTTTTTAGCTTAAGAATCCCCTTATAAACTATATGTTTGTTTATATAAGAAACATAATTTAAATGTAATATTATTTTAGTAAATCTTAAGTTATTGTTTTTTCGTTTTAATAATAATATCCTAAATATATACTTTTTATAAAACTTAAAGAATTGTCAAAAACTGTTTATCGCTTTTCATTTTTATACCAAATAAGTCAAATAGTAATGATAAAAATCATATGTATAATTTAAAAAACAGGTTAAATAGTCTTATGGTATTTATACCTCTATTGCCTCATGTCATTTAAAAATATAAATACACATTATCATAGATGCCCATCTGTGTTTTTATATAGTAATATGCTGTATATTAGTATACATAATAATTATAATTACATACATGAAGGGATGGTACAGTAATTGTAAAATCAAGCTAGATTGCAATGTAGCTTAAATAGTAGTGGTTAACTATAGAGTAGAGCAATTTAAACTTATATTTTGATGTAGTTTCATTTGTTGAGTTCAAGTGATTAAAAATGCATTAATCTCTGGAGGCATGTAAAGAAAGTTCTGAAGAAAGTCTAAGATTAAAGATTACAATTTTATTGATAATTACAACATGATATTATTTTATAGAAATACTATTTATATGTCTAGACAGACACATGTGCTTTATAAGTTCATTACAATAGTTTAAATTTGTTTTAAAATAAATTGTTCTTTGTTATTAAATTATATAATAAAATCTTATATAACTTTCTGTAAATTATTAGAAATTTTACTGCTATAATTGTGATAATATAGACTAATATAGACTTTTTATACTTTACAATATGCTCAGTTTAATATACACTATTAATTTTACAAAATATCAAATATATAAGAAATATTATCTTTTGTATGATATAAAACAACATCGTTTTCTAGTAACTATATATATATTTAAAACAAAATTGTATAATTGTAATTTTATTAAAGTAACAGTTCGATTTTTGTTATTAGTAATAGTAATAAATATGAATATTTTAATTGTGTCCTTTTTTTAATGGAATGGAGTAGAAAATAAAAGAGTATTATTATTTTACTTATTTAAGACAATATTTGAAAACTATCAATGTTATGCTACAATATGATTGACTTTTATTAAGTTTTTAAAATCTGTACTATAAATTACAATATCAGCAATCATTTATATTTGTTTTATTTCAATTCAGTTCGTTCCACAAATCAATAAATATGTGGTTCAAAGATGATGATGATATGGATGTTGATACTTCCAAACCAATATGGAACATGGTCCAATTTGGCTTAGCAATTTTCTGCACTTTATCAATAACAATGTTTTCAAAACTTCCGGTTGATCATTTCTTTGGTTCAGGTTTGTATATATACACATTGATCTCATTACAGTTACCCTACTACTATGAACAGTGTCTTACAATCAAATTTTAGTTGAAATATTCGATTTTGGCTGTATTTAATAAATATAAAAGCAAATTATTTTTGAACTGTATGCTTTCTATGAGTTTTAAAGGTCTATTTTATATTGTTATTATTATTGAACATTTTATCTTAAAATTGTTTCTCTGTAGTAAATTGTTTGTATTTACTATAATATTTCTTGTTTTAATCCCGCTGAGGCTTGTTAAAATAGAGTATTATTTTAGAAATACATATATTTTTTTAATATAAATGAAATGTAATTCATTTTATCATAAATAGGAATAATATCATAATCACTCATACTTATTTAAGTAATTATCAATTTGTAAAACACAAATATTATAAATTATTTGGAGATACTTTTCTTATATCAAAATTGTAATGTTTCTATTAATCAGACATATTTCGAAATTTATATATTCATTTCAATTAACAATTTATTTATTGATATATTGATAATATAAATTAAGAGTAATATATTTTATATGTTTATGGTCGATAATATTTAAAGTTATATGGCTTTTAGGTGAGATTAATTAATGTAACAATTCATTCAACAACTGGTAATTAGAAGGTGTATTGTACAATATAGCTTTTCTGTTTTTAAAGAATGTTATTTCTTATTTTTAAGGTTGGTCATTAATGATGTATATTATATTCCTGATCATCTTTGCATCACCAATATTATATTTACAACTTCGACTAGGAAATCAACACAAACGAGGAATGTTGAGTTTATTTGATAAATTCTTCCCATTAAGTTTGGGTAAGTACAAATATTAATCTCATTGGACATTTTGGTAAATATTTATCAGCATTATTGTCATCACACTTGCAATAATGTTACAAAAACTCGTCAAATAATCTTATTAGACACTTGATTATGTATTATTACTGTAGATATGTTGTAATATATTTCTAGAGATTTTTCTCTATATTTCTTTTTTCAATTTTTAACCCAACTTTAATTTTTATTAGAAAATATTTTTGTAAATATAAGCAATGCAAAGTTTATAAAGTTAATCAAAATTTTAGATATACATATTTTAACTAGTCATATAAACATTAATTATGAAGACAACAAATATAATTCATGCAATTTTCTCATAGCATTAGAGAAACTGATAGAATATCAAAATATTCCATGGATTTTTTCTAAAGTGGATAAAAATTTCCTCAAACGTTTGTTTTGTAAACGTACCAGAAAGTTAGTTAAATTAATTATATATTTATCATTGGATAGTTGAATATTTTCCAGTAGATTAAATCTATTTTCAAACTTTTATCACACTTAAAGTATGTATTAGTTTTCTTACATAAATTCATATTATTTTAACCGTGTACATGCTCAAACAACGAGGATTAACGTTTAATACTAAAAGGTAATGGTGGTATAATAATGGTTTTGCCATTGGCAAAACATGATTGCCGTAAAAGTTGGAGAAGATATTGAGGAAATTGACAGTTTTGACTATCTGCGGTGCAGAATAATTGTAAGTTGTGAATCGGGCGAAGAGATAAGAAAGAGACTTGCTATGGTTCGAACTCTAACACAACCGATAGCCAAAAGCTGGAAAATCAGGATTAAAACAGAAATTAAGTAGAGAGTTCTTCGAGCTACCGCCTTTACATTTGCCAGTTGCGGAGCCGAATCTTAGACTTTAAAAAAAGCCAACCAAAAGCGGATTCAAATTGTGGAGCTATCGGCGAATTTCTCCGTCTGTATTGAACGAAAATGTGAACCAACAGATGCGTTCTGGATGTCATTGGAGGCGACACCTTCAAACTGACCTTAAGAACCTCTATTGCCGTTAAGAAAATGCGTTTTTTGGACATGTGGGTAGGCACCCTTCCTTAGAGTCAGACGTTAACCTGGGTTTATTGCCAGGCACGAGGAGACGTGGACGGCCGAAGAGAAAGTGAATTGAGGATTCGCATCTGTAAGCGGAATACTTCTGAAGAGAGAAGAACCGGGACGAATGGTGAAGACTCATCAGGGCCACACCAGCACGAGTTTGTGTAACGTGACTCGACGACGATGACATACTAAAATTTCATTGAATAACAAGTATTATTCTATCATTCGAAAATATTTCGATTTTTAGAATGTTTGGTCGTCCCTTTATATATAATACACTACTACAGATAGCTCTGCTTATATAGGAATTTCTGGGGACCACACAAATATTTTCCATATAGGCGAAATTTCACATATCCCAAATTCTAACCTAAAATCCAATTACAAGTTTTAATTTATGTTTTTGTGCACATAAGACATATATTCCAAACGTCATTTTATTAAGATGCCGAAGAAACATTAGGTGCGTATGTATGTATTGAAACTATGTAAATTAAAATTAAATACAAATCTAGGCACATCACCATATGGCCCACCAGGTTCTTCCAACAATAGTGCTTAAAGTAGTGCTTGAATAATTTCGACGTTTCAGGGCTGAGCTTTGGCGTTGGTGTTGATGGGAAAGAATTTCAAAGTAACAGAGCGAAGGCATTGCGGATGTGGGAATGGGAACTTCAGTTATGAAGAGAAGCTGACGCACGATATAGGAATGAAATCTCTTCAGGCATGACGTGAACATTTCTCTGGTCATCCAGGTTTTGAAGTTGTTACTGTATTAGAGGGACTTCCGTTGAATCTTCTTAAAGTATCGCAGGCTTTGAAATCTGCCAGTGTAATGCAGAGTGTATACTTCTTGTGTTATTGTTTCTTTGCACTGTGCTTATTAAGAATAAACAGAGGCAAACTTGCATAAGTAACTATTTCTGTATTATATTAAGATAATCTCCTGATTTTTCAACTTATTTTTTTCGTATATTCTGTAAATTTCAGGAATTTCTTTTTAAATTTAATCGAGACCGACAAATTTCCTTTTCTGTGTCCATAATTACTCATAAGCGGAGTCATCTGTAATAGCTCTTCTGTATACATGTATAGCATATTATTTTTTATAACATGGTTAGGTAAACTTTTACTGTTGAATATGTAAAATTTTTAATTATTTATTTCAAACAATTTTTTCATGTTGCCATTTATTATTTTACTGTGTTGTTGTTTGATAATTAAAATATGCATAGAAACAAAGTGGAAAATTATCTAACATTGAGCATACTGTATAATTTTTTTTTTTATAATTTTGAAGTATAAATTCGAACTGAATATTTATATAATTATTTTTTGCAGGATTTGGAATTGCAGTTTTTGTACGTCATTTCATATCGATTATCTACGTTAGTGGTCTGATGACGCATTGCCTCTCTTACATTTTCTTTACTCTATACAACTGTGACACCACCTTCTGCACTGGAGGAAGCTATATGTGGGGCTCCTGTAATGATGCTTGGAGCGATGGTGATTGTCAAGAGTAAGATCACCTCGTTATACGTTATTGTTGAATGTAGAATTATTTATTTTATTTACTTGCAATGTATATACATATATTGACGTAGCGTCTGTATATATTATAAATTAAAATATTATATTGAATATGATATACACAACAGTTTTGTTAATTTTGACATTATCCTATAATTATTGGTATTTTTACCCGAATTATACAATAGAAATGTTTTATATTATTTAAGTTATAGCTCTACGGTATTTATTCCTTTAAATAACATTTTAATTCATAGATATGTTTTATGAAGAAGTTTTTATTTCATTTGTTTATTTATAGGGGGATGAAGCTTATACTACGAGGGCCAACCGCAGAAGAAGGTTTTTTCTTGTATGTTGGTACTTATTTTTAATTACATATTAATTGTATATTTAAATGTTATAATTTATTCTAGCTACTTAGGGAATCCTTTTTTAAATATCCCCTTTCAATTTGTTGAGGGTATATTTTTCATCAAAGAATATATTAAATTATGTTTATTTTTATGACGAAAATAAAATAAACAGTTTATATAAAATACTTTGCACATGATTTCTACATGTTTATTGTTCGTAATATTTATTTATGTAGCTTTTTAATATGTCTAGCTTTTTAATTGAAAGAACATATTATATTAATTGTTAAAATGGAACTCTTAATACATATAGATATTCACCCCGAATCGTATACATGTTTCTCTTAACAATAACCTAAAATATAGATTTAAATATTATTGTTCAACATCTTTAAGTTGCTAAGTTTTATTTCTTTTGCCTCTCATTAATAGAATCTTCATACATATCTTTTCGCTTTTTTAAACTTGGTGTAGTTATTTATATAAACTTGTTTATTTGTCTAAATTTATCTACGATATGGTAATAAACTTTAATGAATGGCACAGTTTTATTACATAAATCTTTAATATTTTTTTGCAAATGTTATCAACTTTCAAACTATATATTCGATTGGGTTCAAGAATTGATTGGTGGTTGTTATATTACAACCAATGGAACATTGATATTATAATCATTTTTTAATATTTAAGTACGATGTAATGTATATTTCGATATATTTAAGGTAGTGGATGCAGCAAGCATTTTTGGAACAGACTGTGTTAACAATATAAATATTTCAAATAGAAACATTTTCAAAAATACAATATTATCTGAATTACTACAAACATATTGAAAGATATATTATAATAAATACCTTATACTTATATAATGATTATAAAATACTTGAGGAACAACTATATGTTGAAAATTCTTTTTTAACTTACTATCTCATCTTTTATCATCTTTACTTGTACATTTAATTTTTTAAGAAGGAGCAAACAAAGTATTTATAACAACATAATAATGTAATCATTTTTACTGCATATATTACACTATAGACTCTATATTTTGTAGATCACTATTGCAATCCGTACCTTTATTCTTATACAAGCATCCATAATTAATAGTCATGAGCATATAAGCAACCTACAAACTTCCCTGTAAATTAGTAAATGCATACAATTATAAGTGTATATACTCTTTATAGCTTTATTATGTATTTATTTTTCGTGTTATTAGTTAGCGCCTTATCCATAATTTTTATTTAAAATTGTTAAAGGTAACTAGCTCGATCATCCAAAAATGGATGCCTCTAGTTTTCCTCGGGTTTCTATTATTTTACCTTTTTACAATTATACTCAACTTGTGATATATTTCTTAAATATATGTAATTTGCACCTTTATTTTTTTAATACCGTGGAAATAAATAATTATTATTATCATTTAAAATTTAAGATGCACAATAATATATTCAGAATGTTAACTTATTAATTCAGTTAACTTAATATTATTTTAAATTCCAAAACATAAGTAAAGTATGATAAGCACCAAGCTGCAGAAATGATATATATAATATAACAACTTTTTGAATATGCTAGTCTCACTAGTCATACGTCAATAGTTGATAGGCTATGGTGTGGATCAACTGCATATAATCGTACATATATGTAAGTAAATATATGCCGTATATTTACAGTATGATTAGGGATTGCGTCTCACAAAATTGGGATGTTATATCATCATTTCTGCAGCTCTGTGCTTATTATTCTCGATTCATTATTTACACATTGTAATGTCCACGCCTCAGTGAATAAAGTTGTTTTCATTGGATTTTATTATTTAATTAGCAGTAAAATATTTTAATATTTTTAAATAGCATTTTCAGCTGTGATGTATATTTTAACATTCCAAAAGAGTTAAACAACAATTTAACATTTTGATTACACTATATTGATTAATATATTTCAAAGGAAATACGTGACTCAGAGAACAAGTTCTATTGAATTTGACGGAGAATTTCCCCGATGGTTCGAACTTAAAGGACTCAATATCATTCCCCATGTTGTGTCTTGGATATTCTTCATGCTAACAGTTTTTCGTGGTGCTGCCTACTTTGGAAAAGTAAATATAAGTTTCATTTTTGCATACAAATTGTAGAAAAATAATTTTGGAAAAACCCGCTAGACTACCGTAATTAAATTTGTAAAACAAATAAACCAGCTAGCCGTTTCTATTTCTAATTATTTATTGTAACAATTTTTGTCATACATTTATACAAATCAATAAACTGTTTGGTCTATTTTACTTAAGAACTAGTACGTACGATAAATTAGATATTGACTGCTATGGAATGTGTCGCATTTTACTTATAATAGTGACGCAAATGTATTGTTCTAATAATCTAAATAAGTGATACATGTAAAATACAGAAGACATTTAAGTACTTTGCCATTATTCTTATAGTAAGCGCTGAAGATATCTTTCACCAGCTCGGTAAAAGATATTAAAATATCACAGCGTATTAAAAAATATAGAAATTATCCATTTATGAAGACCTATAGGGACCTGCATGACCATTACTTTCACAATCTTCCATGACAAATCCTTCAAAAGTTATTAGGTAGCAATCTATTTTTCTCTGACAGCTGATAAAAAATGTCTATTTGATATGTTTATTTGTGAATTTATATCCAATTTTGTTTTCAAATCATTTTGACTCGTTATACTAATAAGAAACATAGTTTCATATTGTCCTAATATCGCAAATTCTATAACTGTAACAATAGAAACATATTTAACTTATAAGTAATGGGTCACAGAAGATCATTTCATACTAAAAAATAAAAGAATAATTCATACGTTCTATAGGTAAATTTAATTATCATTGAATAAAAATGCTTTTTATGCTAGAGAGTCTTAAAAAATATATTTACGAATACACGTTTTTTTGTCTCTATAGCTATACATTCTCATTTAGTAACAATTATATATATACTGTAAATAACGATCAACTTTGTAGACTTATTATTTTGGCGTAAAAGTTTGAACAGCTATAGACTAATAATTTTTGCTTAAAAGTTGTCTACTTTATGTATCGGTTCGAGGTAGGTTCTTTCTCATTTCAGCATAAAAGTTGTGTAATAATGAAACGGCGATACACTCTGCGGACATCAACAATAACCATTGTATCCTATCTACTCTTAAAGCGTCCATTGAAGTGACCATACTCTACCTACATGTTTTCTTGGTGTACTATCATAAGAGCAAATATTTAACTGAGAGAACATTTACTTATAAGTAAAAATTAAAATCTTTAAACTGAGCGAAATTTTAACTGAACCAACTTTAAATAGAGCGAAAGCAAGTCATCTGATATTTTAACCCAGCAAGCATTAAACTGAATGAAAAATTACCAATCCTTAAATGAAACGAGTATTAAGCATGCTGAATTATTAACTATAAGTGAAATGATAGAATCTTTAAATAGAGTGAATTCATCCTGACTTTCAGTAAGTCAGGATAAAAAGACGTTTTATTCTACACTTATACATTACATAGGTGTATATTTATATTACCATATACTCTTAAACTAATTTTTAAAGCTCATTTAATTTAAAGATACCCATTTTCGTTTAATTTAATATTCGCTCAGTTTACATTCATATATTTAAAAACGTTCACTTTATTTAAATTTTACTCAGTTTAATGTTCGCTCAATTAAAAATGTACCAGTTTTAATGTTCTTTCCTTCTTTCGAACAGTTTAATGTTCGCGTTTATGAAATGCCACTGTCCTCTTACACAACAGGTTCTCTACATTATGGCCCCATTGGCTTTCATTCTTCTGCTCTCCGTTCTCGTCACAATGGGTGTCAACTATGCGGATGATGCGGACCAACAGGTCAAGTATTTCAATCGGTTCTACAATAACTTTGCCGCCTTCATCCCACTCACAGAAAACAACTGGGACCAATTCGCATTTGAACCAATGGTTTGGGTAAGTAACCGACCTGTTAGTAAAATTATATGCTTGTATAAATTTAGTAAAGCATTGGTGTATATTTCGGGGTCGATAATCCATCAGCTCGGTAACTTGGTGAATTTATACACGACATTATAGCCCAACGTATGTGTAAATTAGACAGTATAGCTTATCACAAAATAGGGCATATTTTAAGCGAGTTTAATTTTGATATAAAATAAGCTATTTATTATTGGGCATTTCTAATTGATTAGAGTTAATGCAATTATTTATTGTTAAATTTTAATCATTTATTGTTACATGAGTAAAATGTCTGAACAAGTCAGATTAGGGCCTGATAAACAATCATATGTATTAGTAGTTGTTTAAATGAAACCTATTTTCCATATATTATTCAATTATATATTGATCGTCAACCCCTCATTTCCGAAACAACGTTTGTTTGGTGCTTTTATATTTGTATTTTTTGTTTTTGAAATCACAAATATAACAATTTATTTTATTATTAAAGTGAGGATATTTTTATTAGTTCTACTTGTCATGACACTAGTCTGGTGGAGATTTTTGAAAACTCAAGAATTTTAAGATGAATGAAAATTTATAGTATTTTATTTAATTGTCTCAGACATCAAACCCTAAAAGTTCTGGATATTTTAATAAATTTTCATTTTAAAATTGTATTTAAAATATTAAAAACTTAATACATTTAAAAGGAAATGGTTTTAGCTATTTAAATTGTCTAAATTAGTTATTTTTGCTATACAAAATTATTATTGTATGTTCTTATGAACCCAGTTAATTCTACGGGATTATTCGATAAACTTTCATTTTCATTGGTTGGATATTGAAATATATTGCTTTAAATATATAAAACATTCAAACATTTTATTGAAGCAAATAATTTGTTCGGTAATTATGTCATTTAAAAATTAATTCTTTCCATTTCTTTCAGGGACTACTTTCCACATTTGTTCATTTATCAATGTCTATGGGGCTATGGTCTGGTATCTATCCAATTATGGGGAAGTGGATTGGCTATGGGAAAAAGCGACGACATTTGTAAGCTGCTATGATGTGCTTTTGTGCACTTCAGTCATTAAATTACTCAATATTTAGGAGTTTTGTCAAAACATCAACACATCATCAAAGTTTGAAGAAAGATACAAGAATGTAATTACATTTATATAGCTGAAAGATGTATAATCTAAAATACTCTAAAACTAAGAAGACTATAATAATAAATAAGTATGTATTATTAAAAATAAACAAGTTATCCATAATGTTATAGTCAATATAACATTTTAGAAATTTTTTAATAGGTTAATTTCACGCAAATAGTTTGAAATACATTTTAATAATTCTGAAAATTGTCATGAATGTTACAACATTTCGATTTTTGTATCATAATGAAAGTTAAAGCATCAAGACATTAGTTCTGACAATACTGGCAAGGCTAAATATCATAATGTTAATAATGATATTATTAATCTTATTATTATCTATTATATAATGTCAACACTTAGCTAAACTTACCTTGTGTCTTTGAATTGCATTCCACTTTTCAATTATAGTAAATTCCCAGAGTTAATCGTAAAATTTAATAGCTCGAACGGAATATCAAAGTATTTATCCATATATTTATATTATATTCTTTAAATAAACTATATTTTCAAATTCCTATGGAATTTCCACTTCATTTTGCTTTTGGTTTTATGGAGAAGAACATTTAAAAGCGACACGATAAAAACTTGTTCATCCTTAAATTGCATGAACAGGAGCGGTCCTATTAAAAAAGGTCATTTTTATTTAGTCGTTCTATATAGTTAATATATATCTATGTATTTGTCTAACAAAGATTATGGAATCGAATAAAAAAACGTACTTTGGTATAACTAATTATTTCCTTTGTTTCATTAAAATCTATCAAATTTATCTCATTAAAATTTGAAATTCAAAATGAATAAATCTTTTAGATTGACATAATTGTTTTTACTATTAAATATATATATATGTTAACTTTTGCCAATTGAATTCAAACTCCCTAAATCTAAGGGGTAGGATGTGTATATATATTATACAATTAAGTATGTATTAATCTGGACTTAATCCAATGTCAGGATATCTATTTACCATGTTGACTAGAACGATAAATCATTAAAAGAAGATTATTTTTTGTTGTATCGCTCATTAATTTCAATTATATTTGAATTTCAAAGAGTGTAATCTTTATATAAAACTTTAATGTTTATTAATATGAATAACGCAAGTGTAAAAGCACGGTTTCTTCTTTTTACCCTTTTATACTAAAAAATATAAAAAGGAATCTTAACTAATATAAAACATATTGTTGTTAAATAGCTGTTATTAGTTTATATAGTTTTATATAAATTTTAAATAAGACTTCATATTCGAAATAAATGTTACGGTAGCAATTTTGCATTTTATATACTATGTATATAAATGAATTCCAAAGTAATATAACAAAATATAGCATAATAGAAGCAATGCAATTTGTTAATCCTTAATTAAAGACTAAAATATTATTTTGTGACATCACTATATTTGTTTCAGTTCTTGGGAAATAAATTTAATATGCAAGTACCTTTTGAAGTTATTTGTATAAAATCTTATCACTCAGTTTATTCTGAAAACTAATAAATATATATTAATTCACCTATACTCATTTGTACATTAGACGATTACATTAAATTTTTATTTACTTGCAACAAATCACTAAGGGAGAGGGTGAAAGTGGCCTTAAACTATAATTATTAAAATAAATAACGAATTTGTACACTTTCAAAATATTATTTGCCTTAAAAATCTATATATAGGATATGCAACACAAATGGATGCATATATATGAAAGTACTAATGTTTGACATGATACCTTTGTTGAATATATTTAATAAACTTAGTTCAAGAGTAAGCAAGGATTTATGTTATAAATCTACCAAAATCTAAATTTGAAATGGCCGAGATTAATAATTAATTGGACAGAATGTTACTTTTCAAAGTTAATTGTTAATCTATTAAAAAAAAGAGTAAAATTAGGTGATTTCCGTAGCATGGTAGATAGAACAAATAAATAATGGAATCTATAATATGCTACTAAATTTAGGAATAAAAGTACGATAGACCAAATGTAGCTGTATATTTAAAATTGAAATTGGATGATTTCTTCTACAAATTGCTATAATACGATGCTGTATGTAAAAGAGAAGGGAATTCCTGTAAATGCTCTTAATTAATTTTATTAAGTGTGCGAGTTCTTACTGGTATCTGTCAATTTCTATGATATAGAGTGCAGTTTGTTGTTAACGATAACTAATAAAAAAGGTGTAACAGAAAAACAAACTATAAAGGCGAGAAGGGAGGAGAGTTTTGCACATCCATGTATATTTTTGTGCCTTTCTCATCAATTTAATCCAAAATCATGTACCATAGCAGTGGTGTCAATTAGTATCATGGTCTGCTTTTTAAATTTTCAATAGAATAAACCATTAGTATATTATATTAGTACTCTCTATTGTATTGAATACGATTTGTATTATTAGTTTCAGTAATTTCAATTTTTCTTTCAAATATAAACCACCATAAAATCTAGAACTTCTGCATAAGTATGCCCTCCACTATATTCCCCGAATGGTTGCAGATCGTGGTTAATCGTGGTCGTCATTTTCGGTCTCCTCGGTTACCTGCCCTCATTCATCACAGTCATCGCATATGCCTCCAGCTTTCATCTCGAGTATCTTAGGTGTCAAGTGGCCTTCGACTGGGCCACCCCTTTTGTCATCATACCGCACGTCTTCAGCAAGTTCGCCAGCAATAAAGCTCTACCCGTCATCTACTTTCTGGCTGTCTACCTCTTCCTACTCATATCGCAAGTAAGTGGTATAAGTGATGTATGAAATAAGTAGCAGTGAGCAATTTAATAAAACTAAATACTGAATATGATATAATTATCATAATATATAACTATATAAGTAGTTGGGAGATGCGTTTTGAGGCCAGTTCATTAATATTAATTAGTCATTAATTAAAAATGATTAATTGATCACGCATACCCCCTCCCATCCAATTATAATTGAGTTTGGATGTACAGGGAATAATGTAAGAACGCGCACATATATCTAAGCTCATTTTGGCATTCCGCCGAACTACTAAGTGGTCGTATCTTCTTAATAGTCAGTTAAACATTAACTATAATTACATAGTATTAATTAACCACCAATTAAACATAATTAACATCCCGCAGACATCCCCTAATTGCTAACATTTTCTCTGTTTCTTAATTAAGTTAAAATTTATTTATTCTTTTTGACACATTCCGTGTCAACATAACATGAATTAAACATAATTATTAACCATTAGAAAAAATATGTAGAAATAATAATAAATAATTAACACAATTTAAGCACATTTATACACATATCACAAAATGACTCATATAGCTATGTGGATAAACCCCGCCAATAAGACTTACATATCATATATATGATATAATTCCTCTCTGTTTGCATATACAGGACATCATAAGTCAGAGAATTATAACTTTGAATTTATCTTGATGGACTTACATCCACTTAGAAGGTAGTTTTTAGAGTTGAGAGAGGAACAGCTAAATTTCAGGCAAAAGGAGAGAGATACTCATTCGAGACGAAACAGGCAGCTTGATAAATTCAAAGATATTAAGCGTGTCCACACTGCGACTGCAATATTTGCAGTACATAGTCAGATAAATGATATTGCTTACACGGTTGTGCAAAGCGGTTGTGTTTAGAAAGGCATGTTTTTGAAGTATGTATTTGACAGATGTATGTCTGCACAACTAAATTTCAGACTTTACATTTCTACGATGAAAGCAATCCAATCGAATCGAAACAGAAAAACAGCGTGTTTGGAAAAGCACGGACATGGCCAGCATTTTATCTGTCCATTTGACAATCATCTGATCATTTATCTAACTATTACTAACTGGTATATCTTAATACTGCAGCTCGTTTCTGTTAAATGTATATGGATATATTTAATATATGTGTAGGGATTTATGTAAGAAGACTTTTCGCCGACGACAATCTCATCTACATATCAATCAATTCACCAGATGACAAATGTCGCATGAAGATCTTGACCGCTTCCAAGTTTGGTAAAATAAATGGTTGCTGAAATTCAACCCATCGAAATGTGAAGCTCTCCAGATTACGTCAAAGAGGGCAAACGCCCCGAGAACTTACAGCATTCACGGTCATGCGCTCACCCAAGTAAAGCCTGCTAAATACTTGGGCATAACAATAACCCACAGGCATGCCTGGACAGAACACATAAATATCATAACAAAGAAAATAAACTCTGTTTTAGCCTTTCTTAGACGAAATCTTAACGGTTGCCCACCCCCAGTGAAGGCCAAATGCTACTTGACATACGTTCAACCCACACTGGAATATGCCTCAACAGTATGGTGCCCATACACGAAAGTACTAATCAATCAGTTAAAAAAAGTTAAGAAGAGTACAGCGAGGTTTGTTACAAGCGATTACCGTCGTTTAAGCAGCGTAACAGAAATTTTATCGAACCTCAAATGGAACACGCTAGAAAATCTCCGAAATCTAGCATTGGTGTTAATGATGTATAAAATTCAAAATGACTTAATTGTTGTTCGAGAGATTTTCTTACCGCATTAAATTCCACTACGAGGGGTCATATCCAAAGACTCCTGATTCCTCACACTAGGGCATCAGTTTATCAAAACTCGTTCTTTCCACGACGCACTTTTCTGTGGAACAGTCTGCCAGATGTCTCGGTCAATGCAACGAAAATTGACTCCTTTAAAAATCCCTCTCAGACCATAGTAGTAGTAGGGAAGGTGCGCCACGACTTCACCCCCCCCTCACGTCCAATCAGGATCGAGCAAGTCTCCAACCAATGAAACGTCGCAAGGGTATATAA
>JAYRBW010120423.1:0-17128 GCA_036023295.1 Invenusta paracnida
ACACAATAGATAGGTGCATTGCACTGGATAACATTAAGACCTGTGGGCTGTAATGTATTACATTTCAGTATATATTTCAGCTCTAATAATCTGCGGCGATGATTTGTGGATTTACTAGTGGTGTCAAGAGGAGAGGAGAGAGCATTCATAAAATGATTCCACTTTTGGAAAACGCTCTATATTTCCGTCACTAAGCAACTGATGACCTTGAAATTTTGAATATTAGGTCTTTTTGTCATATCTTTCTTTGAAACAGTGTTATTCAAGGTCACATAGTTGTAACCACAGAGTAATACTGCCAAGAGAGTTCACTTAGCGCATTTGAATGTATACATCTATCAAACATTACAGACATGGTAATTCGACCATGTAGATTTCGAATTTAATTTAAAAAATGCTGTAAAAAATGCCTCCCTGATTTAAGGTAACATACTACTTTATTCCCATGAAAAGTGTTGAATAGTATATTATTAATAAAAATTCATTTTCAATAAAATTTATTAAGTCATTCAATCAAAACGAAAATAATTAAAATAGTTATATTCAATAACGCGTGCTATAAACTAGTAATAATAACGTCATATAAAACCATAAATGTTTGGTCCACAAAGATTATCGGACCAAAGAATATAAGATTGTAAAGAAGGCTCACTCTTTTAATTCAAGCGGAAAATCCACCATTTTGAAACTGCACCAAAATATCAAAATGTGCGTCAGAATGTCAGCTACAATAATATGTAATTTATAGGAGCATAGCTTAAATAAAAAAAAGTTTTTCCATAGATGCAAATAACAAGTTTTGCGTACATTATTTGGTGTGCATAGCCTATATTGTACGGGCACTTTATTTTGTATTCCTACGGCTTAAAAGTAGGCAAAAATAGTTATTTGCCGCTACCAAAAAACTTTTTATTATTCATTGCTATACTGCTATAAATTACATATTATTTTAGCTCTAATTCAGGCGCACATTTCTATATTTTTACTTTTCATATCAATACTTTATATTATGTACATTTGCCAGTTTTAAATTTGATCTTTTGTACTGCTTTAAGAACCTATATTACCATTGCATTGGTGGGAATATAAAATGGCGAACTCTGAATATTTAAATAAACATATTTACGCTTTTTTGATCCAGTGAACTCTCTTGGTAATATTACTCTATAATCACAACCATGTTATTTACATTTTAACGCGATTAAATACTACCAGCTAATGACACTCTCTCAGTTAATTGCATTCACAACACAAATGTATTGATTTATTTGTCTGACTAATAGTTAAATCATGGTAGGAAGACCAGCGGTATTTTTAATAATATATATGTTTTGTATATTTGTAAACGACCCCCCCCCACCTATCTCTCCTGCATCTTTTAACGCTTTCCAAGTCAAATATATTTTCATTTTCTTGAACCGACACGAATTAACACCGGTTTCTATGGCAACAAACTTGAAATATTGTCGGTAAATCTGTCTTTCAAAGCCTTTTATACTCTTATTCCTATTCTATCTTCCCACCATTCACTCGTTTTTTCCCATTCAAATCGACATCATTAAAATTGATAACACAATGCCCTCGTGGGATTCTGGTGAACTTATATGTATATATCTAAAACATTGATTGTAAATGAAATGTCTTTGATATGTTTCTTTGGTTATAAATATGTAATATTAATGATTTTAAGCAAGCGGCTTCTTTGTTAATGCTTTTGCTATATGTCCATGTTGACATCATCTTTCCAGAAATATGAATGGAAATTATTAAAAAAGCTGTTGTACCTCCAATAAAACCTTTAAATTCATCAAATATACTTGTTTGGTAAAGCTGCTTGAATTTTTGAATTTCTAAGCTGTGCAGAGAAGATTTTCATTTTTTAATTATCCGCAAAAGATGTTCCTCTGCAATTAATTGGAATAAACACAATTTAATTGTACTCGAATAAATCTCAAAACAGACATTGCTTTTTGGAATTACTCCAAGTAAGTGCCATTGGTTTTGTTGAGCATAACGATTATTGATTGTGAATGATGTGAATGATCTAAGAAAGGTGTTTATAAGTTGGCGACTTGTAAATGTTACTCTCCGTGTTCCCAAAGATGTGTTTGTCAGGTTCATGTTGCCAGAGGGGTATATAACAGTCAGGAACATTTTGTGATATTACTTTTTGAATTCCGACTCGTGTTTAATCGGCATAAACTTCTCGACGCCACACAGAAAACCTTCAATTGCAATGATGAGTTCAGTGGTTCAAAATGTAATTTTTCACTGTAAAATATCGATAAAAATCAATTATGGTTATGTACCGAAATTTTGCTGATTTTTTGTTATTTCGAAATATCTAAATTTAATTTAATTTAATGTGTCACGTCTACAGTGCGTGGATAAGCTAAATGGATAACATGTAATGCTTTGATGAAGAATATATTATATAATATAGTTATTTTACTAATTAATAACGTGACTAAAATTGATACATTTATAAAATTGCCCACCGCTCATGCATAAAGTTAAACTTCTATCCTTTTTGGATTCCAATTTGTATAAAAATGGTATTCATCGATTCTGCATAAAAAAACTATGCATATATCTATTATTCGTCTATATTTGTCTACCTCTTAAGGTTTAAAGTTTTCTTACTAAGTAACATGCCTATAGATAATTTATCATTTCATATCTTATCGCAGCCATTTCATATTCTTGTCTGTTTACATATTATACGAATTTAAGCTATTCAGTTTACTGTTTTAACTCATTGTGCTTGAAGTTTGGTCGAGCATATTATACTGCTTGGTGAAGCGATATTATTTAGTCTAGTTTTTGATAATTATGTATCTGACAAGTATGTATTCTCTATTATTTCCAATAATAAGTATATCAAATAACTGAAACTGTCTTATATTTTTAACGTTAATATTAAAATGTAGTTTATTCAATACAAATAAACTCGTAAAAGATGCCTGTATCCTAATTAATGTATATATATATATATATATAATATAGAGACTAAACAAGAGATTGTAAACGGAAACCCCAAATTAGAAGATATCAAAAACGGAAATTCGAACCGCAAATATGGAATAAATCGATTCGCTATTCGATGCTTACTATATTAATCGATAATTCACGCTGTCAGCCTTTTTTTGTAAATGTAAGTTTATTACATATAATTTCTAATTTAAGATGTACTCCAATGGTTCAAGGCGAATCATATACACGCATATTTCAACTTTGAGGCAATGTGCAATGAATTGTTCGGCGAATTGACGCAATATATACAAAATACATGTATGCCGAAACAGGGATATGCTAATCTGGCGTGCGACAACGACAACTAATGACTAAACGCCATCTTGGAATAACATGTGCAATATGCTCACTATTCGCTTGGTTCGTATCATGTGCTTCTTCTGTGATTACCAAATCATTGTTTGGTGGAATCTAATTAGTTTCTTGTTTTTATTACCAACTATATTCTGCGACTGAGTCAACATGCGATGTTATCCTATTTAAACAATTAAAAGAGATGAAACATTGTGCCCGAAGCTCTTCTGTGCTTGTTCATGTCAATGTTGTCATTCTTTTAAATATAAATGGGAACAATTCCTGTCTGTTCTTTGCACTGGAAATGCGATGATAAAGTATAATATTATTCTCGCTAATGATAAAGCCATCGAAAGATAACCTCTTTAGTGGAAATGTTATTATAGTTGGCTTAATTAATTTTATCTAATTAGTTTTGCTAATGTGTCGTGCATTTATAATAATACATGCACGGTTTCGCAATACCGATTAAAAACATACATTTTATCTCTAAAGTATCAACGAAATTATTATATTTTATTTTTAATGCCGTGCAAAGTTTACTGACATTTCATTCTGTCTAAATGAGTTAAATGTATCTTATACATACATATAGTTTGGAAATCGATACATTCAGTAAACAGTTAAATATGCACAGTTTTTGCGCTAATTATCAAGGACCTATTGATTTATCGATTTGGCATTTAAAGATTGCCACTGTGAGATGACTCGTACCAGTGATGGCACGACAGCTACTTCTGAAACTCATCAACATTTGGGTCTGATAAATGCATTAAAATGTGTTTAATATACATAATTTTGAAATATATACAAAATACACAGAGAATTCCAATTTTATTTTATTTTATTAAAAATAATAATTTTCACGAAAATCAGGGCAATTTAATAGAAATCGCCGCATTCTTTAATGTTGGAAAATAGGAAAATGTTAATATCTCATTTTGTGACTGATTGTTTGTTTGTGCAACACAAGAATTACATATTATTCAATCACGGCTTAGTAGCAATTAATTGAGCATAACAAACCTTTTGTGCTCAAATTGGGATACTTTTCAGAAGAAACTCCGTTCTTATGATGCATGCAATTTAAATTACATAATATTAACAACTTACTGGATGAACATTAATTTCTTAATTTTTATCCATTTTACGCATCTGAAACCAATGAAATATTAACTATGTTTTGTATATAAACCAATATATTTACTGATATCTTACAGCTTTAACACTCATCTTATATGCGTGTGTTTACTGGTGTGGCGAACTACATACATGTCATCTACATTATAGTGCTGCAACATTTATGGCCTGCAACATAGTGCTGCAACATTTATGGGCTGCATCATAGTGCTGCAACATTTATGGGCTGCAGCATAGGGCTGCAACATTTATGGGCGGCAAAATAGGGCTGCAACATTTATGGTCTGCAACATAGTGCTGCAACCTTTATGGGCTGCAACATAGTGCTGCAACATTTATGGGGCTGCAAAATAGGGCTGCAACATTTATGGGCTGCAAAATAGGGCTGCAACATTTATGGGCTGCAACATATAGGGATGCAACATTTATGGCCAACAGTGTATAGCTTGTCATACACACAGTTTTGACAACTAATACATTCCCACTAAAAACTCTGACATTTTGAAACTCCAAATACGATTCTTCTACAAATATTATATTTGAAGTTTAATTATCTTCTGATTTTAGCATTATTATTCGATAGCTTTGATGTATGTGTCTGATAAATATAACGATGATACCATAATATATAAGTGATTAAACATGCTCTTATTTAACATACCGTTCCAGGGTTTCCGAACTTGTTAGTAGCCAATTTACGTGTTCTATGCAATATTAATAGTAGCACCATCTATAAAGTATAATTAAAATTAGTTCTTTATTACGTTAAAAGTAACTTCAAGCCTAGGAATAAATCGCGATTTCATAGAATAAATTATTTATAAATAATTATAAATGCTTTGAAACAACAAATGGGTCAAACTTTCCTTTTTTTGATATCTTTTAATGACAGACAATATCGCCTATTTGTTAAAGTTCGTAAGTTTGATAGCATAACATTTACAGAGTTGTGCAAAAGACCATTAAACTATTATTTTACTGAATGGATATTAAAAATGTATGCATTATATTTCTCATACAGTGTACGCAACAGGTTAACCCAGAGGAATATTTATGATACTTTTAATTAATCTTGGATTATTTCCTTTATCATTGATTATATTCTGACTTGCTGAAACCTGATTCTTAATTGCTAGGAATAATTCGCGTTATTAATTATAGACACAGTGTATCTTGTATTAACGATAACAATTGAATATTGCATACACATCGACGTGATATTGAAAATCAATTTAATTGTTATTACTTGTAACACAAATGGCGTATATTTGACTTGTCATTTCCCTCAGATAAAACAGTAATCCTTTGTCTGGGTTATGAATTAGAAAACGAATTGTAGTTCTGCAATAAACTTTCATTTATCACTTAATCACCTTTCCTAATTCTGCCTGTGTGCCAAATGTGGTTCTATAGCAGCTCTAAGATATACATAATTTACACTATCCACACTGTGCTTTAGTTTTTTGAATTGCTTAATTTCAATTTTATGAAAAGGAACGAATTGTATATATTATAATACATATTACATGTCAGATATTACGGATATAGTGTGAAATGATATGTTATCTGAATGATTTGTATATATTCATTAACAATGGAAACAAAAGGCGTTGTATTGTACAATGCATGGGAGTAGATGGGAGTAGATGTGATCCTTGTGTCATATGGGAGTAGATGTGACCCTTGCGTCATATGGGAGTAGATGTGATTCTTGTGTCATATGAGAGTAGATGTGATCCTTGTGTCATATGGAAGTAGATGTGATTCTTGTGTCATATGGGAGTAGATCTGACCCTTATTTCATATGGGAGTAGATGTGATTCTTGTGTCATATGGGAGTAGATGTGATCCTTGTGTCATATGGAAGTAGATGTGATTCTTGTGTCATATGGGAGTAGATCTGACCCTTATGTCATATGGGAGTAGATGTGATCCTTATGTCATATGGGAGTAGATGTGATCTTTGTGTCATATGGGAGTAGATCTGACCCTTATGTCATATGGGAGTAGATGTGATTCTTGTGTCATATGGGAGTAGATGTGATTCTTGTGTCATATGGGAGTAGATCTGACCCTTATGTCATATGGGAGTAGATGTGATCCTTGTGTCATATGGGAGTAGATCTGACCCTTGTGTCATATGGGAGTAGATGTGATCCTTGTGTCATATGGGAGTAGATGTGACCCAAATAATAATAATAATTAATAATAATGCCTCCATATGACCTCAAACACAGCGTTCCTTAGTTACTGAGATTATATAATCAATCGAACTATATTCTCTATACTATGTAAAGCTTTCTTTCATTTCTCTATCGTAGAATCTTGTGGAACTCACTCGATTCGACTTGTATTATCCGACTATTATTCGACTAGTAGCTTCTACTTTTCTCAATTTTCTTATTGTTGTCTGGTTTATAAAGTTAATCAAGATCTTGTTTCATGCCCTTTGCACAGGTCTTTCACTCGTGGAAGCTCGGGAACTTCAGGGCAAGATTCAAAGACTCAACAGTGTCATGCAAGACGAGGTAAGACCGCTAGATTTATTTCCTCTTTCACTCAGTCCACTATTATCACGAGAGCTTGAACAGAGCTTTGTTCGGTTTATGAGTGTTGTGCTTTTGTTATACTCAATTGACGGTCGGTTCATTTGCTGACGTAGTTCGTATTTAGACAGCCTTCTAACAATAATATTGGCTTTACAGGCAAGGCACCAAACGGAAACAATAGATTTCATTTATAACATATACTGTAGTGTTACACAATGCATAAAGTAACTTATTGCAGGAGTGTCGATTGCTTCTAACACGTCTCCTTAACAGCTCTACGTAACTTGGTAAAGGCGAGATACAACACACATTTTGAAATCACATGTATGAATGTTATAACATGACATGTTATCGAAGGTAATAAATCTTGACTGTCAATCGACTGTTTAACTTTGCAAGCAGTGTTGTTGTGGTAACGGTTGCAACTAAAACCCTGTTTAATATTTGAAGGTTTGCATTTTAATTTGGGTATTTGAGGAACCATTTTGATTAAGTATGTTTTTAAAGATTAGTCATTTTCCGCTTTGTTATTGCTTTTTTTTATTGATTGATTTCGAATGCAATTGTGTATCACTTCAATTCAATTAATTTCAATCTAATTTGTTTCATTGCATTTTGTTTAATCGTTAGGAAGAGGAAGAGGTTTGTACGCCACAATAACTGTCCACTTTCCTCTTCGTCTGTTCCCTATACAAATCAATGTTTTCATTAGCATCTCTTTCTATTTAGCTGTTTCTGAAGCATGAATCACTCGTTATATCATTTCTTTTTCTCTACTTCAAGAATGTCGCAATGAATTTGAGACTTTAAAACAGTTCTATTAATAGAACAGCCTCGTAATACATGAATAAGGTAGACTTGTTTAGAATTTAGCCTGTCTAACCACAGTGGACCAACATTATTAGGACCAATCCAATGATGAGCGTAGCTAAGTGGGTAACGCGCTGGTCTACCAACACGTAGGTCGGTGGTTCGAGTCTCGCAACGTACTCCTGGTTGTAGTAAACTGTTAGCGCTGTCGTATTGTATCAATCATTGGGCTGGCTATAAAATGTTGGTCTAGTCTTAATTATGTTCCTATGTTGTACTCTGGTTATGACACGCTAAATTCTAAACAAGTCTACCTTTTAAATAATTCTTGTTTTTTATAACCTTTGAATAGAAATTATTTAGAAAATTAAAAAATATCCTTGTTTTAATTGATTATATTAAGACTGCTTTGGATATATCTGCCATATCAGTTTTAGAAACGAAAATTCTTGTTGTTCTTTTCTAATTTTAATGAAGAGTGATATTTTGGTTGCTATAATTCAAAACTTGTAATACATTTTAAGTTACAATTTTGACTAATATTTAAGATTACATTTGTGTAAATTGTGATTCCAAAACGTTTCTACGACATAGAAATTAACACAAGCTTTACATTAGAATAGAAAGTTTACCTTTCAGACTGATATATCTCGGTAACAAGCAACCGTTGACCTTGAAACTTAAATTCTCTTTGTTCCTTTATAGTCCAAGCAGCTGTCGAGAAAGTTGTTGCCATGTTCGATATCTTCCTTGACAACTGCGTTATTGGAGGCCAATTATTTGCATCATTCAATATGTTACTAATATTTGACTTTGACTGGCCCCGTTGATACAAGGTAGATATGACAACGGCCTTACAATCCCCTCGATAGCTTTCACGATTGTCTTCAGCGTTTCTTAAGTGTTAAGGTGATCGGTTGCTTGGTTACCGCTTGGAAAATAGACATTCTATTCTAATCAAAGCTTTCGTTTGAGTACTGTGTTTTCTTCAGTATTGACTTTAGTTTTTATAAAATTATAACCTGATCTGTTTTATCTTCAGTTTGTCGGAATGCTTTTTTTATTTTTTATCATTTTTACATAAGTATATTACGTTTTCTTTATTTGAATGTATCTATAGTTGTTTTATTACTTTCATTATTATGTTTCTTTTGTACACATTTATTTTTATATTATATTTATTGTTCAAAAATACGGGTCAGTTAAGAATAGTGTTAATGTGCAAGGGTTGGTAATATTACTAGCAACACTTGGACCCGCCAAACACTTGGACCCGACAAACACTTGGACCCGACAAACAGTTAGACCCGACAAACAGTTAGACCCGACAAACAGTTAGACCCGACAAACAGTTAGACCCGACAAACACTTAGACCCGACAAACAGTTAGACCTGCAACTTATACATATAGTTAACTGTTGTTTATTGTTCGTTGATCAACTTGGTCTTACGGCAGTATTTATATGTGACTTCCCAAGGTTCATTGACAACAAGTTGGTTGAATACTGGA
This sequence comes from Invenusta paracnida, assembly GCA_036023295.1. NCBI lineage: Eukaryota > Metazoa > Platyhelminthes > Proseriata > Coelogynoporidae > Invenusta > Invenusta paracnida. The sequence goes on from JAYRBW010120423.1 coordinate 9,337, forward strand.
CTTGTAGTTTGCAACCGTATACGACGGGTGCGGGCCACTGATGAGACCTAACAAGGTTGAAACAGGGCCGTCTACCTATAATGATCTTAAATATAGAATCACAATTAGGACAAATGAGTAGGGGCATCAGCCATATATTGAATTTTCCTGATATTGTTTCCAATTTTAGTGTATAGCTTTTACTGAAAGAGATTGCCATCATTTAACTTTAAAATGTTTCCTCCCGCGGTTGCCATTATTTACTACACTGTAGCCAATCGATTTTATTTTGCAATAAAGAAAGTGTAATATTTATATGTATATATTAGTATATATTTTCATACAATATAGAAGAGTACAAAATACACATTATTAAAGGAAAAATAGTATATTCAGCATGTAGACTCTTGTCAAACTAGTAGAAATCTTTTTATTTCTTATATTTCTCTTTGACTATCAATGGGAACAAAACATGACCGAATTACGTCCAACATTGCAGCCCCAGATAATACGATTACTTTATTGTAGGATTTACTGTAAATATGCAATAGCACGGCAGTGAAGGTTTTAATGTCTGCGTGAGAGATGCTGGAAACAGTAAAAGCTATTATTAGATTTACTTCGTCATTCAGATATGTTCTTTAAATGTCTGAATAACATTTTTAATTATTTTGTTATTTATGTGAATTTATAGATATGTGCAATTACTTATTTAGTAAGTAGTTTGCATAATAAACCGCGTAAAAAAAAGGGGGTATTAACGGTAACATCATAACATTATATTGTATCTATCATAGTTGCTATGCAACTCTATATTTTAACTATCATCTTAAATTCGGAATTCTTTTAAATAAATTTTGACTGATATTATATATGTATAATTGGGATATTTCAAGTATTTTGGTGTTCTACATAATCACTTTTATTTAAATAATTCTAAGCGTGTCAAATTACAGCAGTAATTTATTCATTTGTACCATGTTTACATTGTCAAAACAAAACCATATATTTGAACTATATATATACTCAGTTAATATATGCAGTTATAGTTTATCTTACACTATCATTAATTCAAATTGCATAGTATGTTGTTATAAAGTGGGAAGTCTATATTTGGTGAATAGTTTGTCCCCGTAGTTGTGACAATATCATACCTCTCCCGGATTCTTGATTGGTTTTACACAAAACAATTGTTTTTGTCCATTTTAGCATTACAAATTTCGTAACACATTTTTGCTCTCCGCAAAATTCATTTTTAGTAAACTATAATTATTATATTAAAGTCATCCTTTTATATATGTTAAGCATATAGCAGCAAACGAAGAAAGGAATTCAACACATTTCAGATACTGTTCGATTATGAGGACAGAATTGGTCGAGTCGAAAACAAAGTTTGATACTAATCAGAAAAAAAACAGCGTCAACCGATATAATGGATTCGATGTTTCCTGGGAGGCTCAATGAAGACATTGACCTACAATCTACTGCCTACCAAAGATTAATGCATGTCAACGTCTTCCTGAAGAGTAAGCCTGTTGCTCTTTACACTGAATTCCCAAAGAAAGTGATGTATTAAAGATGTTCTTAATATAATAATAAGATGTTCTTTGATATCAATCGTCTCCGAAACTGTCAATCGAGGCGATACGAAGTGATGATGTCTGGCATAAACTGAGAACATGGAGAGAGACATTGATGGGACAACCCCATCTGCGGAGCTTTCATCTGCGATGTTAGGAATCCTCTCAATTCCTCATGGCAAACAGATTCTGAACGAATTTTCAGCATCGCTAAGAAGCATGGTACCGAATTTTGTGCTTCAATGAATATTTCTATGCTTGAGACGATTTTGATTAACAAGTTTGGGTTGCCTTGTCCAACTTACTGACTCGATTTTAACGAAGTATAAAAGTGCTGTACAAACAGAATATAATTTAGTATTTATATTCGTCTATAATAAACATTTTATTGATTTATCTCGGCAATATTCCAAGCATTTGATGATTACTTTTGTGGAATTCTATACCATAATTCAGTGTAGTTTGCTCTACACATTTGTGAAAGACGGTCAAATCTCTACTTATAGGTATACTATAATGAACTGATATTAACTTTATGGATATGTATTTTAAAAATGACAAAACGTATTAATTGGACTATATACTCTAATATTTAGAATGATGTATGCCATTTCAAACTGACAGGATGCATGATATGTAAGATATACATGCCATGAACAGCTATACTCAAATATACGTTTAGAATTATTATCCAAATACATACAGGCCGGAAATAACACACAACAGACATTGTATTAAACATGTTTAACTATTTATTTTTTATTTTATGTATAATGTGTATAATATCTTATTAATATCTTATTAAACCTACGTTATATACAGGATACTATGATGTCATGGCGACATAATTACATGATGGAACAAATATAGTGTTCTCATCTGTTTTATAATTGAATAACATACTTTTTCAGAATATTAATATTTAGGCAATTTAATTGTACCTATATAAATATATATATTATATACATTAAATTATAATTGTTAAATGTTAATCTGTCTAAAATATGTTTATTTTATCGTTTAAATATTGAAAAAAAAAATCTACTCGTAAGCTAGAATGTTGGGATAGATATTCTGTCCCAAATGATGGCAGGTCCTCAATCTGAAGAGTATGACCAACGTAACACTGAAAGTGAAAGCACCTTCCTTCAGCTGGTCGAGATGACATTGTTCAACTGACTCCCATGCAGGTAAAATACATGAAAATGCCGTAATATTTGTCAAATACTTGACTACATTGAATCCAGTCTGCAATATATGTTGAGGTAGATATCGAACGGTTTTTCCGTTGAATCTGCAACTGTCTATACGGTACCAAAATGGAGATATTCATAAATGAGAGTTATACCCTTCTTAATGTCAACTATATGCAGACTTTCCTGGTGAACTGACATTGGGGCCGGTTATTTGAGAGCATTTATATATCTATCTTCCCTGAAATATATCGACTGTAAAAGAGAATAAAATGGAGTTAACTTCGGCAATGAGTGGTTTACAACTCAGCTGTACTGCCTAATAATATGGATAATTGGTTTGATGATGATTGGAGCTTTATAGTTACTGGGATGAGATTATTGGAGATGATGTTGAGGACCCTCCAACTGACATCAACAAAACACTGGCAATGAATTCGGTGACAACCTTCTAAATAGTACCACTCACAGAAATCGCGTTATTATTAATCATTGTTATTTATTGTACATTTCATCGTTCAAGTATTTTATTTTATTATCTTTACTTTGTTTTCAGAGTATAAATAACAAAGTATAATAAGTAAGCATTCTTTATTTTAAGGGTAGAAGGGATTTTGATATCGGATGCACTAAACATGCCTGTCGGTCCAACTTTAAATTCCAATTAAGCCAATAACAGCTTTTCCTTTGTCTTAACATTGTTTTCATGTGTATATAATTGTTAATGTCATGTATACAATAGTCTAGGTAAAAGCACAATTTGCCCGATATATTTTGTTTTTCTTATCCATTGTATTTTGTTTAAAATACTGCTTTAAATTCATCCACTCATTTATCGCTGGAAAATTAATTTGTAAAAACCCCTCATTTTGCACACTTACATATACTGTTTTACAAATACGGGAAGAGCTGCATTCAAGTCTTCAATAAAGGGAATCAGTATATATTATGCATTTAACAACCACCTTGAATGCAATAATCATTTCACTTAGGCACGATTTGTAAATAAAGGTTAACCTTCTCATTCGATGAAAAAATGTCTAAGTCACATGTCACGAATGTTTGTTTCGAGAATGCTTTGAAGAAGTGTTCATTTATGGCAGAATTATATGTAAGTCTTTATATGATTTAATTCATTCCCAGTTTACAAATATTATACAAATGAGAGACGAGCTTTATTTTATTTTAAACACGAAATTAACCTTTTCATTAGTAATACAATGTAATTCAGACCGAAGTCAGTCTATCAGTGTTGAGGTTCTTGAAGTGTTTTCCTTTATTTATTGAAAACACAATTCGTTACATTGAAAGGTATATAAGAGAATTATTACTTTTTAATATTCATTAAAGTGCATACATATAAATATAAATATAATTTGTTCAAATAATATATATTGCATTTCAAATGCAGCGACAGATGCTTTTGACGGATATTAGATTATAGTTTTTCACACGAACAACTTAATTGTGTAGTACAGTTTAAGAAATATAGGTATCAAATTGCGAATGTATATTATTTAAACAATTTCATAAGATGCTAAATGACAAAACATACATGTAGAATTATGGATGTATATATATAATTAATAGATAAGAAAAACTGGGATTTCTCGTCAATAATATCGACTGTTTGAACCATAGACGGCACTCTTTCGAGCTTATTTGGTCTCTTCAGCCGCCCACACTTCTCGTACTGTTGCAAACAACAGGAGCACCAATACCACCAATTGATTGCAAATGCAGTTTAGGGAACTACTTCTATATACAATCTGATCCTACTGAACAGCTGGACTCGCGCTATCTAACTTTATTTATTAGCTCGTCATTGGTGCAGGTTCGAGATCAACTAACTACACGCCCAGTTGTTTGGACTGTCAGCTACAGCTTCGTCTTCCGGCCGGTAGTATGACGGGGTGACTTTTTAAGCTTCGTTTTAAGTAATTAGGCAATATTCTGCGCTTGTATTTTACAACCGTATACGAGTGATGTGGGCTGCTGAAGACAATCAACAAGGTCGAAACAGGACTCTTGAACTCGCCTCGAACTACGAGTAGTAGGTATGTACGCCAGTAGTGTGAAATCATCAAATTCATAATTGACTCTCTTTAAATCTATTTATTTTGTTTGTGTGATGCTATAACTTTGTTATCAACCGAGGCATTTTTTAAATTTATTTCTGAACTGCAACAGTGCTGACTTGACGGATTTTAAAGTGGTTACTAATTAATATTAATTAGCCTAATCATTTGGAGCGTTATTCAATATTTTGTAAGTGTGGAAAATTGTTGCTGTTTTACAATTATTTCGAGCGAAATTATTAAACTAGATATATTTTATCGTAAGCGAATGTTTTCATTATTGAGATAAAACAATTTTTCTAAATAGTTTAGATTATATTTAAATATGCTTCTGCAATATTCACAGAATTAAATAGAATCGTAAAATAAAGCTCATTTTGATGATTATTGTAACCATTAAAGATGGCTATAGATTGCAATAATGCATGAGCAATATAAATGATGAACCTTTTCATTTAGCTCAGATATTAAAAATATTGTAGGCCAATATTGAATCTCTAAATTATAAAAAAAGAATATTATTGATTTGTACTTTGAATTGAAAGGGTCGACTTCTCGGCTTTGTTTTAGTTTCCTGCCATTTCTACTGAAACCTTTATTTCCTATTAGCAGCATTTACGTTTTTACTCAAATAGTATTTAGAATAACTTGATTTGCGTTGAGTGGAAAGATATGAAATTAATACTAAACATTTAGTAGGCATTCATTTGTGGTACATATTCGCACACATGATATCTTTCGATAATTCCTACTTGAAATAGTTACGTAATATACTATTTTATTAAATTAAACGGGTTGAATTGATTTTGAAGAATATCAATTTGAAGACTATCCTATAACATAGTCCATGAGGTAATCGATACATGCTTGATTATTGAATTTCTAAATTCCGATATACATAATATCAAAGGCAAGTATTACAATACTTATCTTTGTGCAAAATCAATTCCACTTCGTCAAGTACCGTAAATGTCGGAATAAATAATGCATAGAGCATAATTAGTGGAAAAGAGCCATGGATCGTGAATCTCAGGACATTCTAAAGGAAATATTTAATCCTATATTTAAAATAGTAATTTGGTTTATGAAGTGTAAAACATATGCGAGTTAGTACGTTGCATACGCGTAACATACATTTAATCGATGTCAAAAGCGTAAGCATGAGCACAGGTGAGTAATATGAGATTAAGTCGACTAAAGATGTCCGATCAATAAAACGGTACAAATATAATATTATGGCACTTGAGAGTGTAATAGTATAGTATATAACATAAAAACACAATTGTTCATTATGACTTTGTTCTTGTTGATTCATTTCTCGTATTATGTAGATAGTTAACACCGATAGTTTATGATTATTTTTAATCCAATTGATTTTGTTTGATAGTGTAATATGATATGTGTTGTGAGGTGTAATGTTTTACTCAAAATAAACTTTTATAATTAGTCTTTTAAAGATAGATCTTCAGGCAGACTGAGATACCTACACTACGAAAATAGCCACAGATAGTCGTAATTCATTTATATTATTAAATCCAGGTGTTCAAACCTTCTTTTACGAACTATCTTTGACACCCGTCAACAATGTTCAACGCTATCTTATTAGTTTGCATCCCAATTCTTGACTAAGTTTTTAATTGATGGGATTATACGTTTGTAGCCATATCGATAGGAGGGGGGCGATAGAGGAACTGCTCGATTTGAGATGTGCCAGGTGTTGTCTTTAGGCACAGGTTTTTTTCTGTTTGTGTTGTCGGTTTTAAATAAACATTTCAATATTTATACAGGTATGCTTTACGTCTAAAATCAATAATTACGGAGGATATAGGATTTTAGAAAATAAAAAATAAAAATAAAAGAAATGCCAATCAATACTTGTTAAATATTACTCTAAATTATAGATGTATAAATTGTAACTTCCGTCTATATTTTACCTCATCTATACATCGATTGCTTGCATGAAATCAGAAGTGCATATTTAAATTGTATTTATAAAATTTCAAAATATGTTTTAACTATAGTTTTTATCGTGGCTTCCTTAATTAAGTTTTATCGATTTATTACAATTATTACTTCAGCCTTAATAGGGCCTTTTCGGCTTTATATGTAAGCTCTAATATTAAAATCTTTTCTAATTCTGTAACATATTTTGAATATAATGTGACTGCACCTTTTTAATTTCATATTTAGTCTTTGAAAGTGTAATATTTACAAAAACAATTTCTAAACTTTACCATTAAATATATTTAGTTATAATATATTTTTAAAATAAGAAACAAAAATATGGAAATTAAATAAGGTTAATTAATCAACGTTGATAAAACTACAATTTTTTAAATTTATTTAATGCCAAAATCCTTGAATTAATTGAATTTAGTTGCGCATTCAATTTTTTTCCTTTAACTAGTGCTACTTAAAAATACTTCACACAGCAATTATTATTTATTCGTGAAGATAATTAAATGTTGTGCCATTAATTTATATAACAAATAGCATTATTTTGAAAAGTTTCGTTTTATTTCAACATTTATGCGTCAAATATATCCATAAAGATTTAAAAACATGCAAAACATAATTTATTTGAGCCAGCAGTTCTTGGGGATCATGCGCCATCTGATCCGGCCTTATAGCTGACACAAAACATGTTTTATTTGAGGCCAGCAGTTCTTGAGGATCATGCGTGATCTGATCCGGCCTTATAGCTGACACAAAACATGTTTTATTTGAGCCAGCAGTTCTTGGGGATCAAATGCCATCTGATCCGACCTTATAGCTGACACAAAACATGTTTTATTTGAGCCAGCAGTTCTTGGGGATCATGCGTCATCTGATCCGGCCTTATAGCTGACACAAAACATGTTTTATTTGAGGCCAGCAGTTCTTGAGGATCATGCGTCATCTGATCCGGCCTTATAGCTGACACAAAACATGTTTTATTTGAGGCCAGCAGTTCTTGAGGATC
>JAYRBW010120434.1:0-17127 GCA_036023295.1 Invenusta paracnida
ATCTCTGCGAATAATATATTTTATATATAATATATAATAACGTAATTTATAATTTGCGAGATTCTTTATAATCTCTTCTTATTTTTTTCAGTGGAATATTCTCGAGTAATAGTAAAAAAACTTATTACTTGAGAATCTTGAGTAATAGATATAACGTTATTAAAATTTTACTTTTAATTTTTATGTGTTAATGTGATACTTATTTTACTGTTATTGTTAATGCTAAAGTTTCTAATGCTATTCCTTTTGGTAAATTTGTGGTTGCGACCATAAGCAGCCAAATTTAATTTGTGGCCAAAAACTCCACAATTGCCCTAATAACTTATTCTATGGCTGAACCCTATGGCTACATCATTGGCTGCCAAACCATTATATTTAAGACCCTGTTCTTTACTTGAGTCTTAAAGACTATACTCGGCACACATTTAATTTAGAGCCACCCTAACTCTAAGTTCTTTTAGTGATGCAAATAACTGCTTTAAAGTTAAAAAGAAGCAATTGTCAAGTCATGATCAATGATTATATCTATAAATTATAATGTTACTGAATCTAGATATATAAAGTGATTTGTAAACTGAAATAAACTAAATAAATAAACTAAGCTATATTATATTAAAAACACACATTTATATATAACATTAATTGAAATAGTTATATAAGGGTTATATCAGTTACATTATTATAATTATACACACTAATTATTTACATTTTAATGACCTTGACTAGATCATAACAATCACTTCTTTTAAATGTCTATCCTGCATTTCACTTGTTGACAATTCTAATATACAACCCATATAAAAAGAATCTATATCAATAATTTTATTTATTTATATGCACTTAAAAATCTGTTTAAGCATAAAAATATATACATATAATTCATTTATTTACAAATTTGTTTAAACAAAAAATTATACACAGTAAAGTTATAAAATTAATTATATAAAATAAATTAATACTTAATTAGACCACCATAATTTCTAAAAACTTGACTATTTGCCATGACATTTATAGAAAAAATTATATATCAAGATTGATTTAGTAATATCGTGGCCAATATTTGCTGACTAATATACCACAGGTGATCCATACCATAAATTTATTCACATTCCAGATGCCTATTCAGGTCAGATCAGGTATTCTCCATTAGATCTAGATCTGGACTCTGCAGGGGCGTCAGAACATGATTTTAGTTGGGGGGGGGCCCACTTTTCATGAGCAGGCGAAGTGAAATTTTTTATAGGCGTAAAAAGTTCTTCATTGTACTTGATTACAATTTTTATGATCATACATAATACAAATGTTTTTCTGAATTTTAACTCTTTATAAAATGTTTTCAGTACTTTATATATGTCAGTACTTCAACTTATACTTATTAGTCCATTTAGTGCATTTCAGGGATGAAACATACATACATACAGACTTGCATTGTAAATCCATTGTCCTCCTTTAGCTTTGGAACTGGTTTGCCTTCCATCCATCATCTCTCCCTCTTTTCTTGAGCCAAAACTTTTTAGCCCTGCTCTTGATGTTTTCCTAAAAAATATGGCTCTCTCCACAGAGTTTGAGTGGCCACTTGAGTTGAGTATTGTCTGTGAATACTGGCATTAGTTTAAAAAATATAATATACCTAGTTATTTATATAACATTATTGTATGTCTTGCAAGTTATTTAACTATTAGTTTTAATACCAGTTGTACCAACTTATCAGACAGATCTAAGCATAACAGCATATTATACACATGGGAACTCATATAGGCACCCATAATCACATGTATGCATCTTGTTGGAACAATAGCACAGATTTATAAATTAAAAATCTCATTCATTTAAAAATTTTTAATACAATTTATAATCTTATTACAACTTTTCCTATTTTTTTCTAATAACAAGAAAATATGTATATAGTTTATATATATAATTTGAAATATAATACAGCATTGCAATATCTACATTTTTTCTTAACATTTTTAATTAATAGCTCAATAACACCAATATGTAATATATTTAAAAAATAAATGTATATTACTGGATTGATTAAGAGAGCTTTTCTCTTAAGAAATATAGTATTATATAGATAATTTTTTAAATATTAAACTTAGTTATTTGGCAATCGTAGTCTTTCTATAAAAATGTATGTTTGTAAAAAACTTAACTTGATGCACAGTTAATAAAAAATTATAATATTTTAAGCTTTATTAATATTATTAATTATTTTACTTAATTACTTACTTACTTAATTATTTTTCTTATTAACATATATTATTACTAACATTACATTAATCAAAATATTACTAAGCATGTATAATTGTCAAAATTTTATCATTACTTTACTATTATGAAATTATTTAATTTTTCTTTTAATTATTTACAGTTTTTATCCAGTTCTTATTTACTTTTATTTATTTTAAGATATTACTAAATTATAATACTTTAAGATGCAAATAATTATATTATAAATGGGAATATTCATTAATTTATTTATTTCACTATATTTGATACATTAGTTTTTGTAGCTTTATTTTAATAATATATTTATATATATATATTAGAAAACACATGAATCAGCAACATCTTCACAACACCAGAGTTTATTGATGTTTGATATATCCAAACTACAATGGCCTATTGTTTATTCTCCTGTATATAACATTACATTTGGTGGATTGGAAAAGATGCACCCTTTTGATGCTGGAAAGTGGGGAAGAATTCATGAATTTTTACTTGGTATGTTGAATACACTATTATTATTAATACACTGTTTATCAATGATATTGTACATTTTTCTCATTAAGATAAAAAATATTAAAGCATATACAGGATACAATCCTTTGTGACATTTATGAATTATGTATCAGTTTTATAGTTCAAGTATGTCTCATCTTTATTATTTAGTATTCTTTTGTTAACATTGCTAATATAAATTTTTAATTTTAATTATAATTTAGTCAACTTTATACTGTTAACTATCCCTTAAAGTTTCAACGAAATAGTTGTAAGTTGAGTAGTATATATGACTTAGTGCACAATGTTAAAATTTATGCAGTATAAATAAGCAATATATATTTCGGTTGTTAAATATTTCTTAATTTTTTATGAATTAAGTGTATTTAATAACTATAGGTATTATGACCTGCAACTATTTAACTAGTTTGCCATTTAGAATATTTGTTGTAGTAGACAGTTCTTTCATTTCTAAACATGAATAACAACTATTTCAAACAAACAGTTTCGATCCTATCTGTTTGTACTCATTAGTTAGTTGCGTGATAATTAAATATTTGAGCAAGTTAACATGCTCTGTAGAGTAGGCACGTACCGCTTATGTTGCTCTTTTATAGATACAATATTTTCTTTAAATTTACAGTAAATATGTCTCTGTTTCCTTCTTCACTGATCTGCACATACCTATTTTAGCTGACAAGATGATCACTGCGTCAGAAGTAGTCGAGCCTAAAGAAGCTGAGGAGCGAGATTTGTTACTTGTTCACACGCAGAGATATCTGAAGGAATTGAAGGTAAAATATAGTTTTTTTAAATGTTTTACTATCAATCATTCTTACTACAAGGTAGCTAGCATTTGGAACTATGTTTATAGAATTTTAGACACTATCATTTTATTTAATATCTGAAAAAGATATTTTGTAATACAAAGGGCACATTAGCTAAAAGAATCCATGTGCGTAAAATTGTCCTATCTAAATTCATTTACTCAACCTTTATAAATTGGAGCTAGACGAACAAAGTTAGTATGAACAAAAATCTTATCATAAAGTTTAAATAAAAAGTTGTTGTTTTCTTGCTTGACTTTTACTCTCGTAATTGTTCACCACTGATTATTATATGATCTAAAAATCGTATTTATATTTTGCTTATAGCTGTTCATTTCGTATATTCACACTTCATTTGTAATATAGATATTATGTTGTATCCGAGTTAAATAGATTATTTTAATTTATTTTCTGTATCCCCGAATTATCATTCAATATTTTAGCAAAATTTTATAGAAATGTAGTAATGGTTGCACATTTTATAGATTAAATACCTTTCCATAAAATTTTAACACACTTAATTTGTTTTATTTGCACCTATATTCACGGTATTTGTATTAGCACTATACTCAAATATTTTTTATTCCTAACAGTTATCATTCGATTTTATAAATGTTGTTAATAAATTTTTAAAAATTAAATTTTTTTGTTTTACATATAATTAGCCGTATGAAGGCAGTGTCCGTGATAATAGATTTTCAATTAATCATGCATATTTTATTATTTAATTTTAAAAACAAAAACGATAATTATATGATTATGTACTAATGTCTATGCATGTTTATAACGCTACATATTGTTTCCTTACGACAATTTTTGAGTGATGTAATTATACATACTACTATTCTACAGCTGGACACTATACACAATTAGGGCCCACTACATTAAACACGCCTCTATTTGGATTAATTCAATAAAAGCTGAACCAATTTTCTTTTCCTTTTCTTATAATTTCTGTGTCAGTTGAGCAGCTTTATTGAGTGTTTTAAAGAGGTATGTACGTTTCATGGCTGCATTAGCAGTTTGATATATCATTTCATTGTGTCTCATGTTACCTTTCAATAAATATTCGGAGTACTTTCCCCTCCAAGTTAGAAAATAAGTAAAAGTTACACAATATTATTTTTATTCACTTTAGCTTGTGTTTCATATTGTACATATAAGATAGAATATTAATATCTTTAAAATGTATAGATTAACCATTTTTATTTGTTTCTATCTTAAATTAAATTATAATCTGCCCATTTTCATCATTTTTAATACTGTACACCTACTGGGCACAGTATATAAATGCAAGCTATTAGCATTCGCAGCAAAAAGTTATTTTTTATCTATCTGTAAATAAAATATCACAAAACTTAGCAGCACGGGCTATTTTAAAACATTTTGACAATCTTAACAAAATAGGACTACCACTTTTTATTCTACTTTTTTTACAATAATACTCAAAATAAACGATATGCTATATGTGTATAGACGTTAAACCGAAATTAGTATCGACTACTCCATGTGGATTATTGACTATAGTTTCCACTGCGGACGCTAAAGGTTTACTATTCTAATAATCAAAATACACGTGTAATAATAATTTTAAACGTTTAAAGTCATTTTATCTTAGGTTGCATTTTTCAATTGCATAAATATATGTATATAAGGCAGAACTGAATAATATAGACTTTTATAGCAAACTGGGACAATTTAGTGATTTCAATATACATCGTGTGACCAGTTTGACATGTAACAAAGAGAACTTGAAATGATATACATATATTGCAGCAAGCTTTTGCCAAAATTTTGCATGCAAACTATATTGAACTCTTGTACACTGAATACAGAAATAATATCTCTGACTAAAGGATGTGCTGCGTGCTTTAATTTACATTTACAAATATTTTAATGACTTAAATGTTTTGTCGAGTTTATGAATATATAGATAGAATAATTTCTTTAATTTGTTAGAAATATGATTTATTAATTGATATTATTTTCTAATGTATAGCATAAGGTCAATGTGAATTTTTCAATGTATTAATAAATGAAGTCAAAGGAATGCACTGCTTGTTGTATACAAATTTTGCACCGCATCTGCTAATTTATTAAAATTTTTGTTTTTATACGCTTCATGAACATATGTACATATAAGCCGATATTACTGTTGTTCATGATTTTCTTGTGTATTTTTCTTTCGTATATTGTTCAACTATGTATTTGTTGTATATTAGTGCTTCTATTTACATTATATGTTTCAGATTTTAACACGATAAAGACCTTTTTAAAGATTGAATTATTTAGAAGAACTTGTCTGCTTTTAAAATATTGATTTTGTTGAATCGATGCGTTATTTTTTTGTCTAACTAAAGATTTTTGTTTTCATGAATTTTTAACTACCACTGAATTGAAAACCCTATTTTTTCTATTGTATACACAAATATGTTATGGGATAGCAAATATAATATAGACTCATATCTACAGTAGACATTTTGAGTTATTTTATCGAGCAAAACAATTTATTTCACATTTCAAAACAGTTTCTTTGCTTATGGATCTCATAAACATATTTCAAAAGCACAATTTAAACTATAACAGAAATGCTAAGTGATTTCGGCTAATTTAATATTAACAGTATTTGATAATGTAACTTTATATAGCAACATAATATATTTTATTTGAAAATATATTATACCGTATACTGAGAAATACAGTTACATTATTTTCTTCTATAGATATTAAATTTATTTGTTTGTTTGTTTGTTTGTTTGTTTGTTTGTTTGTTTGTTTGTTTGTTTGTTTGTTTGTGGCAAACTAACTATCCTTGTGATATTTAGATTAAATAACATTTTAGATTAATGTGTTTAAAAAATCTATTATTTATAAATATTTAAAATTATATATTATAGTTTTATGGAGTTATTTATTCAATCAACCAAGAGGAGAATAATATGTACATGCTTATAATGTATAAATATACTTATGTATACTATATAATAATGTACATTTAATAATTATTTTAATATATTTTTTTCATTTTACAAGCTGTTTACAATAGACCTGTTTATAGTTATTAGTTCTTCTCATATTATTAAAATACTGTGTTTATTAAACATGGGTAGTAAAGCTATGTGTACATCGTCCCCATTTGTTATTACCCACCCCTCCTTCACCGTAGGGGTATATATTTCAACAAGCTTTTATATAGAGTTGATTTTCGCTATTTGTTATAAAACTATACACTAGCATAACACTTTTTACATAGCTTTTATGAAAATATGCGTTAGATTCAAAAAATTGTAGTGCCCATATTCACAGTAAATACCATTTTTGGGCATACGTGCACCGATTCAACCAAACAAAAAGCAATTTTAATCGAACTTGCGACTCCGAAATTGATGTTGACTAAGCTGTCTTATTTTTTGGCGTTTTGTGTTTTTCAATTCTAATAATATTTAAATTTCAAGGGAAATGAAGGTTCACCGTGTAATTTTAGCACTTATAAGACTTTAGGAAATGTGCCTATACTGTGTGCTCCTATTGAGAATTTGATAAAATGCTAAGTTTTTCAATTTTGCGTTATATTTTAAGGTTTTGGGGTTAAATCTTAGAATATACTCCTTAACCCTTTCATTGCAATCAGACAATTGCGCACGCTCTCAATATGCATTTCATACATAGTCAAATCGGCTTCTACGTGTAGAGGGAGTAAGTGATAATTAATGCGCACAGCGTAGCCTTTCCTAGTATTAATTTAGTTTAACAAACTATATTAATTTATTCGTTTAAACTTTTCTAAAAAGAGAAGTTGTCAATCGAGTCAACTTTTATGTTTAATTATATTTCATTTTCTATCAGTTATACATTAAAGAATAATAATATGCACATTTATTTGATAAATTTCTTATGCTTTTTAGCATTGTAACGGTAATGATTGACCCGATGCATAGTAAGTGCTTTACAATTACGTTGAATTATGTAATTAATATTGATAAAATTAATAATTAATACTAATTATTTAAAATGTTTTATGCGTGTTTTGATAGTAAAACAAATCATAAATTAATTCATATTTTTTAGATATTTAAGATATTTTCGCACTTTAATAGTGACTCAAACGATACGACAAATTACGAACCCAATGTTCAACTTAATCAAAGGATATAAGTTCCCGAAAAAACATAGAAAAAAAATTGATGTGTACATTTAGTTATGGAATTTAAATTTTCAATATAAATAAATGCCAAGTATCTAATTAACCACCGCAATTACAAGTCACGTATCCCCTTCCCACCCTTCACAGTGGAGTTATAACGTGGCTAAGATCACAGAGATCCCCTTCGTGACGTTGATCCCCAACGCAATCGTCCAGCGCAAGGTACTCCAGCCCTTCCGATACCAGGTAGGGGGGACAGTTGAGGCCGTTTACCTGGCCACCCAGCACGGTTGGGGTGTCAACCTGGGTGGGGGCTTCCATCACTGCTCTGGGGACAGGGGCGGCGGGTTTTGTGCCTATGCTGACATCACACTTGCTATCAGGATGGTCCGTAACCACCTCTCTGACAGTATCAAAAAGGTCATGATCGTCGACTTGGATGCGCACCAGGTTTGTCCTCGTCAGCCAGAAATCATCCCGTTTCATTCATCAGAAAAAAATCGGTGTTAATTTGTTTGATAATAGTATGCAAATTTTTATCTTTAATAGAAATAAAAGTACAAATTTAGACATACTGTAATATTCTACTTTTTATAGGGAAATCGTATGAAGACAAGAAATAAAATTGTTTTCATTATTGCGACTTTTCCTTAAATTGTTACTTAAAATTATAACGTATTAAGTAAGTAACGTAATAGATAACCCGGAAAAATTCCATGAAAGTCAGAAATCGATACAAAAGAGGTGTACGTAGAGAAAATTGACACTATAGAGAGTTGAACGAAACTCGACCGTTTACAATTTTTCTATTTTAATGTATGAAAATATGATATAAAAAGAATTTTATAAATGAATTATGAATGTTAAGGAAATTTTGTTTTAAAGTTTTTACGAACCTTTTTTTAGTATAATCTATCATTTGAATGCATGGATCAATAGTACAAATGACGTTTTGTTCTAATAATTTATTGTTTTGATCATTGTTTAGTTCATTATTGTAGTTGTACTTATCTCTGTATTTGAATTTTGTATTGGGAGCAAGATATATGATCCGTGTTGCTTATTGAAGGCAATGCTGCTTGGAATATATTTTCAATTCTTTTATATTCTAATCCTTCGGATAGTTTTCGTGGTTTCTGCTTGGTGGAATGGGTATTTATAGTAAACAAGGAAAAGCAATTTTAAAGGTTATAATTCTACATGAAAGTATATGATAAATACACACTCAATGAATGGGTTTGAATGAGTTATTTATACGAAACCAAATCTCTATAGTTGACGATTTATACGGCGCATACTAGCGTACTTTATTTACAAAAGATATACAGGCTCTTAAATTTACCATGCTTAACTTACTGTTACTTAATGTTTTATTGCAGTACAAATAAACCACTTTTGAATATAATTAATTAACTCAATTGCCAGAACTATATATCGATCCGTATCTAATCGACATTTCCTTTTACCAGATTTGTGTGCCCTCATAGAAATATCGTCTCAACATGTATAAACTACACCAAGTCTCTTTGCAAATGAATTTCTCGTATACATTTTTCTTATTTATCCATATATACCCTAAAAGTATGATTTCTGAAGAAATATTCTTCATAATGTATATCTCTTTTAACTGTTTATTTTCAGAGATTAAAGATCCATTTCACAGCATACTTAGAAGATGTAACGTACTTTGCGTTGTTATATATTGAATTTCGTCATCAGCTAATATAAAATGAATTATATTTCCTTTTAAAGTTTGAACCATGTTTGGATAAAGTTAAGATTATTATGCAGTTTCTAAAATGCATTTTTATCATGAAATCGTTATAAAATAAACCTATTTTCCATATTTTCCTTTCGATTTTTCTTTACACAGCTAAATTTTGTCAGCTTGGATTTTAGTGTTTAGGTTCATGCATAATTTTGGTAATCATATACGTTTTGCATTTTATCTTACATACTATTTGAGTATGTGTTATGTTATTGCGGTATTATGTGTAATTGTACATTAATTGTGCAGTCAACTGATATTTCTATTTTTAGTAGTCTTTGAGTGCTTTATAATAACCTGTCTATATTTGGTTGTACACTGCAAAAACCGCTGCAGCCTGAGAACTATTGTAGAGCCAATTTTTATTTTTATTACTAATAGAGTTAAGTGGTATATGAATATGTCCCCTACGTAGGCTTGATGCTAAATTATATATAGATTACTATAGATTGATTACTTTATAAACGATTGTGATTCTATGCTAATTTCTTTATCACGACCGTGTTGTGGAGTTTAATTATGTACCTAAACGGAAAAGTAATGTCGTTTCTATTCAAGTGTATACTGTTTAATTTAGAATAATATGTTATATTATGCGGTTTATTTTCTATTGGTAAACTTTATATATATACTTAGAAAAGGCATTGTTATATTCGTTTGATAAAGATAATACAAATTAATAAGATTGCAGTGTTGTTCAATAAAAAACAAATGGTGATATACATCGTGCTTTATTTTAATTTTAATTTTTACTTGAACATTTTTTATAATTAAAAAAATGATTCAACCATAGAAAGGTGAGTTCCACTTCTATTTCTATGGGTTCAACCAAATCGTATAAAAATATTCTCTTTTTCATTCATTGATTTGTTAGAATTTAAAATTATAAATCTTCTTTACGACTTAGTAGTAATTAGGTTTTGTTTTAATTTTCCGATTTTTATATTCTGCAAGAAAACCATTATCGTATTTGAATGTTATCATTGCATTTCCTTAAAAAAAATTTTTTTTCTTGGGCTTTGGGATTATTTTACATGACATAATATTATAAAATAGTTTCAAATAAACAAACAAAATAATACTAGACAGACGCATTTTCTTTTGAAGGTATGTGTGTTTATTCAATCTAGTAAATCCATCGAAATAACTTCACAACACTGTTGAATGACGTCACAATATTGCAGTTAGTGTGGGCGTTCTTATATAGTTCGTTCTATAATATATTGTTGTTAACTATAATTATAGACTGTATACAGACACAACTATCCACTTCTCCACTGTCCCTCCTCTCCTCTCGTATATATGCTGCTTTCGTTGGAGTCTTTTCTCCTTCGTTTACCACCAAATCATTCTCTCACTCTTTAATTTAGGGGAACGGGCATGAGCGCGATTTCTTGGAGGACGAGAGCGTATTTATTATGGATGTTTACAATCGCCACATCTATCCGCGAGATGGATTCGCCAAAAGTGAGAGTTCTTAATCTGTACATTTCTATAAATACAATTATGATTTAGTTTTTAATAGATTTGAATATATTGAAATATCCTAGATTGTAGACCTTTTGAGAAAAAGACTATTGCAGTATCCGATATAAAAAATATGTTAAAATTGTCTTTTCACTAATTAGAGGGTAGAAGATTATTTTAAAATTTAAATTTTCGAGTGTTGTTTTATTGTCAGTTTTATTCAGTGGAGATCTATTCATTTAAATAGTGAAATAGTTGGACTTAACATACGCAATTTACGCTGTGGTTTACGTTATATTTGAAAGCAAACTACTTTTTAGAATAGAGAATATATGCTTATGTTATACATATATTAAAATAATAAAAACAGCATTTGTTATCTGTAAAAAATATATAGTTAATTTATTAGGATTAAAAATATTTAGTTAATTTATTAGAATTAAAAATGTTGAAGTGAAATTTGTTTGAAATATTAAACATGTGTTTTCCCCATAATGTTTCTGACTTTTTCACTAAATGTTTGCGAAACCAAAACACAACAATTACTTTGTCTGTTAACCTTAGTTTAATAAAATAAATAAATAATATCTCTTAAGGATATTCTTTCATTATTTTAGGACAAAGATAGGAAGCTTGCTAGACATGTTTTCATACTTATAGATGGATATTTCAATTCATATACTAAGTTAGATTCGACTGCTGTTAAGTATTACATTTTCAAGTAACACAAACAAATTTATCGATTTTAATTATACAATCGATTTTTAATTCATTAATATTCCAAACAATAATTAATCTCCGAGACGTTCAATTTTTGTCACTAAATTCCTTATTTTTTACACAAAAAATATGTAAAATATCACCAAAGTGTTATTTTAAATGTATCACTCTTATTCCTCTGTTATAATAAAAATATGTTTTACTCAATTTCTGGAAAATTAATGGGTTCTCATCAATAAATTATTGCGATAAAATTTAAAATGAATCCATTCTTCAGGAAAATATTAACTTTAGGAATGAATATCTTGAAAATTCTATTTGTTAAGCAACATTTGGCTAATTAATCATGCCATTTTTCTTTTTGTTATAAATATATACTGATTGAATAATAATTTTAGTTGTGTAATTTACCTTCTCAAATGTAGTTATCTGCCAGATCTTATTGTTTATGTCAGATCTGCCAAAAACAATTCTGATTATTTATTAAGATAGCTTTGATAACTGCTTGGAAGGAATAACTTTTAGTTTAATACTCACTGAATAAATATAGTGAATAAATTTATTACAAAGTTGATTAGGTATTAAGTAAACGATTGCCGACATTTAGTATGGGTCCTTTCTGACACTAAACCGTGTTTTTGTTATTGGTTTTGTTTTAAAGCTTTCATTTTATTTATTTTACACAATATACCATATCCTGTTTCGTAGTCCACTAACGACACTTATTATTATTATGAAATTGTATTACTATACTGACCACTGTGTTATCAAAATAAAATTAATTTGTTGCGTTTATCCGTTTTGATATATTTTAAGTTTAATCAATTAAAATTATTGTCAAAGTTTGACAAAATATGATTTCTTTTTTTAGGAATACAAACTAGGTACAAAGCCGCCAAATAAAATAAAATTTGGTACCTTATTGAAACGTGCATTATTTTTATTCTTAAAAAATGCAGCTTTTTATGAATATTTATAGTTGTTTTTCTAATATAACGTAATTTATAATCTCGCTTTCTCGTGATATTTTTAGAACTTAATTAATTAGTTGCCATTGGTTAGAACTAATCAACTAATAATTAGCTCAATGCTGTGTACATCGCAAATCTGTTTGTTCAAGCCAGGAGAGTGGTAGTCAAGTAGATAGGACTCACTCGACTGCCTTCACACCTGAAGGCAGCAATTTCGAACTGCGTATTTACTGCATTGAGCTAATTAACGATTTTGTCAATATAGTTTAAACCTATGTTGACTAATTAATTAATATTTTAGATATACCGGTAAAGCGTGACATTTTCTGCTTTTATATTAAGGAGATTGGCATATTAATTGACCAATCTAATCTTATTTTCATTAAAACCCTCTAATTTATTTATTAGAAATCGTAAATAGATGACTTCTCCCGCTTCTTTCATCTTCAGAGGCCATCAGTTGTCGTGTGGAACTGGAACTTTACGTTGAAGATAAGGAATATCTGCGACTTGTGAAAAGGTGAATTTTTCAAGTAGCTATAAGTTTGATATATAAACCGTGTTATTGGCAGTGTAATGTAATTGGTTCAAATGTACATAATACATACACATAGATCGATAATGTAATTTCGTTTTGTCCTAAATTGTAAAATTCCCTATTAAATAGTGTCCTGCATGCATCTAATTATTCATTAATACATAGATTACTACTAACGTTTAATCTGGTGACTTGAGAAATTCTAATGTACTGTTCCGATTATGAATGGTAGGGATTTTGTTCATTATACGTCTTTCCCCTCCCCTCTGTTCCACGTAGGGTTAAATCGCATAATGTACTAAATTAACTCGAAAATCTAGGAATTAGTGTATTAAGCCACTCAATTACATTTACTTGAAATGAGTTTGTTGATATCTTCATCGCATTTCGCACAGCAACCTGACCACCTCGCTCCAAAAGTTCGAGCCCGATCTCGTTATCTACAACGCGGGAACAGACATCCTCGATGGAGACCCCCTGGGCTGCCTTTCCATCTCACCTGAGGGTATAATCAAACGCGACCAACTCATCTTTGAGAAGTGTCGCGAAGCCCACGTCCCAGTTGCTATGGTTACAAGTGGAGGCTACCAGCGGACCACGGCGCGCATCATCGCCAACAGCCTCCTCAATCTGCAGAAACGGGGTTTGATTGGTCCACTTCCGGATGTAGGTGACGAAGGGTGTGCCTCTGGTTTTACTCAAGCTAATGATGGCGATGCTGTTGCTGTTGACGATCTGTAGTGCCTCTGTATTGATTTGCTGAAACCATAGACATAGGATGTAAGATAACTGTTATCTAGACTAGATTTTATCGTCTAATTAATAGCTTGTCAGGTACTTGACTCTATTGCCTTAGGACTAAATATTTAAATAGTCAATATCTAAATTGATAACGAACTTGATACTCACTTACAAGCTAAATCAATCGATAGAAATTATGCAACTATAAAATTACAGATTTAACGTTTTTCATGGTCCAGGTATATATTTGAATCATTAAAAATCAGAAGAATAGAGAAGTAACCATGAGTTACTTTTTCTATCTACATATTTTATTTTAATTAACTATTTACCTTATGTTACCAAGTCTGACAATTGGTATCTGTTTTTGGTAAACTACCATGCTAGATACAGTATAATCCTATGTCTATGAACAAAACTGACTGATTACCCATTTGTGCTCATCTCCTTTTCTAGATTATCCGATGGCTGTGCTCGCATTGAATTATACTTACAATTGTACATTATTAAAAAAAGATGACTTCCACATACTTTTAGTTTCTGTTATTATTTTTTAATTATACAAGACGAATTCATCACTGTTCTAGTGACTGCTAATTTAAAAATAAAGAGTGAGTTTTACACAACACCATTTTATTTACTGTTTGAAAACATTTAGTAACATTATTGCTTTGAGAACATACGAACTGATATTATTTTGTTTTATTACCTCGTTGAAATTGTTCACATATTGTTTGCATATTAAAAAAGACAATTTTGTACAAAAAGTATATTTTTTAAGTAACAAATATGCATAACTTTCTCTTTTAAAACGTAGCCATATTTCATTTTATCTTTAACATTTAGCACAGTGCACTTGACATGTTTTTCATCGTATTTCTTCCACAAATGTGATTTGTGCTGTTTTTATCATTTTAATGTATAATGATTTTTTTTCTTAATTCAATCATGGCACACTGTTGCAATCAAAGATATTGAATTATACTTTTAATTACCTAGATATGAAGTAAACAAAAAAATAGCGGAACCATTTGGAACCTCGTTTGGCTGGCAAGAAAATATATTTTCCTATCTAACAAGTTATAAATAAGTAAAACATGTAAATAAAGTTATAAATCGATAGTCTAATACCAATCTAGAACTATGAAACTATTTCAGTACCCTACATAATGTATCGATAGTTTTTTAATATATTCAGAACATTTATTATCTATCATTGGTTACTCTAACTATTTTTATGACTTCGTCGTTACTATACTTTGGAAGAAATGTACTGTATTTTGTGAAATGATGTTTTTGTCTACTATTGACACGTGCATATTGTGATAGACGATCTTATTTTTATTATCATTATTCTCTTTATTATTATTCAGTTGTATTTTGAATCTCACTTTATTTTTATCTGTCTTTATACACAGTTGAATTACTGAGTTATAAGTAGAATAGAGGTTACATGGCATGTAGTTAATGTAACTTGTCGCAGAAAATAAGACGATGGATTTACTAGTGTAAAATTCAAAACTCCATGAGTAATTAACCTCAGTTTGTCAATAAAATTTTATATTAGTTTCCTGGTGACATATTTGAGTGGGATTACTCAAAATGTTATCTTTTTAAGTGTAATACAATTATCTAACTTTGAGCGACATACTTAAAACATAAACTTCAAAAATAACTCTGATTTCAATTGCAATAAAATGATATTCTATATTTAGATTTGTTATAATTCCGTCAGGGAGATTTCTCTACCGCTGATTTAAAATTGAATGAGTAATGCTATGTGTATCGCCTCTATCCTATTTATAGCTCATTGCTTCGTAATATATTTATAAACAGCTCCATTGTCCTACTATAATATTTTATCTCTCAAAATTCAGCTTTTTTATATTCAAATTTTGATTTATTTATTTCTGCGAAATATTATATGAACTCCTCTGTGACTTTAGTAATATATATATATTCTATTCTTAATTATATGTGACTATACTTACCTAACTAAACCAATTGACTTAAACAAAAATATGTTGATCATTATTATTTTATTTCTGATTGATTTAATTGTACCAAGCTTACCATGATATATATTATTATATTTACAAAGATTTTAGAGATTAAAGTAATTTTAATTACCTAACTATATTTTATGGTCTCTTCGTGGTCATTATAATAATTGTACACATATTTCTGTTTTCTTATTTTTAAATTCATTTACATATAATGGGACTACATTTTCTTGTGTATTCTAAGGATATTATTAAAAGGTGAGCCTATATATTTTTTTATCTACTATTTGTTATTTTCTAATATTTGTGGTCGACATTATCAAAACTCTGATTTAAAATTATTATATTCATTGTCTTGAAAATGTACTAATATATTATGCAAAATGGTAACGAAAATAAAAACGATGAGCTCCTTTTGTTGCTTTCATTTATAATACAATTAATGCTATTTTGTTAATTGCTATTTAATATTATTTTAAAAAGATGTTAAAAAGGATTCTTGGAATCTCATTAATATAAAAAAATCGTTTGACATACTGCTTTCTAGTTTTGGCTTACACGGACAAGGTAGATTTAGCTTCTTAAAGTTTAATTTTAAAAATAAATTATGTGACTGGTTTATTTTATATTTTAATTTAATAGGTATTTACCTGTTCATATGTACTTCTGATATTATTGTCTATAATTGCACAATTTAAGTGAGAT
This sequence comes from Invenusta paracnida, assembly GCA_036023295.1. Lineage (NCBI taxonomy): Eukaryota > Metazoa > Platyhelminthes > Proseriata > Coelogynoporidae > Invenusta > Invenusta paracnida. The sequence continues at coordinate 16,609 of JAYRBW010120434.1, forward strand.
TATGATTTGTTTATGTTAAATAATAAATGAAAATGATTCGTTTTAACACGTGAATATTGGTATACCATATTTATTCGATTAAACGCTGCGGTATTAAGCAATACATTTTTTGTGATACGCATTGCATATGTTTCTTAGTAAATATGACACCTGAACAAAACAAAAAAGAATATGATGGTGTGGATATTGATTTTGCAAAAAAGTACGAGATTTTTTGTTTTATTGTTGTATCTAATTGTAGTTAACGCAAAAATATTATATTTTATAAAGTGTTACGGCGTTTAATCAAATAAACACGTATATTGAACATCGTAAATTCTAAATATATAAGTCTAGTTTGTCTAATTAAAAAATTAGTTTTTTGATAGTTTGTAAATGTACATATAAAAAAAGTTGTAGAATTATACTTAAACTTTATATCGAAATAAGTAGACATTTTGTATAAATAACCCATACTATGTTGCCTTTTCCGGGAGTTATTTAGAGAAAACAATACTTTCAAGGAGGTATCCTTAACTT